>CAJQZM010036676.1:6532-24813 GCA_907164665.1 Colias nastes
TGATCACGGCTTCTGAGGGTTTGATTAACGAGATCAACGATCGGCAGCGTCAGAATCTTATCGGTGCAGCACAAAAAGAAGTCACAAATACACTCGCGCAGCTGAAAAAGCTGCAGGAGCGTATGGCTAATTTCCGCGATACGAATGCGATAATCGATCCTGAAAAGCAGACGGCTCCGCTTGTCGGAACCCAGTATGCTTTACAGGCAATGCTGCTTTCTACTCAGATGCGGCTTGATCGTATGCGTCTCACATCCCCGGAAAGCCCAACGATAAAGGTGTATGAGCAGCAGATTTCCGTTTTGCAGCATGAGCTGAAAACGGCAGGATCTCGTCTCACCGGAGGGACGGAGTCTCTCGTTCCCAAGCTTACGGAATTCGATACCCTGTCTATACAGAGGCAGTTGCTCGAGAAGGTATTGATGTCTGAAGTTGCCTCCCTGGAGGCCGCAAAAGCACAGGCAAATCGTCAGATGGTTTTCCTGGAAGAAGTGACGAAGCCGGATCAGCCCGACTATCCCGAATATCCGCCGGTATATTACGTCATGGCAATCTCAATATTCTGCACATACGGGTTGTACGTGATGATCAAGCTACTCGTTGCAGGAGCACGGGAGCACAAGATCACATGAGTACCCAACATTCGAAGAAGTACTCTATTTGGCAGTGCTTTTATTTGCAGTTCAAAGTCATACATGCTCTCGTGTTGCGAGAGATTCATACACGTTATGGCCGCGAAAATATCGGATTTCTGTGGGTTATCGGCGAGCCGATCATGTTCTGTGCGGGTGTGGCGATTCTCTGGACTGCTATCAGACCCGCCCGTGAGCATGGACTTGCGATGACTGCGATCGTTGTCACGGGATACGTGCCCCTAACCATGTGGCGACACTGTCTCGGTCGAGCCGTGAAGGCCTATGAGGCCAACGGGAGCCTACTGTTCCACAGGCAGGTAACGCCATTCGATATCATAACCGCACGGTCCTTTCTCGAAATTATCGGGACCATCATGGCCGGCGTGGTGGTGACGATCGGGGCTATTCTGTTTGGTTTCATGAAGCCCCCACAGGATTTCGGTCTGTTATTCCTTGGATTGTTTTTCCAAAGCCTGTTCTGTTTCGCAACGGCGCTCCTTGCGGCCTCGTTGAGCGAGCTCTCTGATTTCGTTGAGAAGGTCGTCGGAATATTCAGCTATCTGGCTCTTCCAGTTACTGGCGCCTTCATAATGGTCAGCTGGGTCCCTATAAAGTATCAATGGATACTCCTGTGTTCTCCAATGGTGCACAACGTAGAGATGATACGAGGCGGACAGTTTGGCATGGGCGCAAATGTTCACTACGACGTATTTTTCGACTCCTGGATAACCGGCCTCCTGCTGCTTATCGGTATTATCCTGACAGCAAACGTGCGCAAGCACCTTGAGATCGTCTAGGTCGAGGCAAGCATGATATGTTGAAATGCATCAACGTGACGAAGGATTTCCATACTACCGGAGGTATTCGAAGAGTTCTCAATGGCGTCAATCTCACTGTTGAACGTGGGGAAAAGCTCGGGATTCTTGGTCATAACGGTGCTGGAAAGTCGACCCTGTTGCGCCTGATAGGGGGTGTCGACTACCTGACAGCCGGCCGTATCGAGCGCGATATGTCCGTCTCGTGGCCATTGGCGTTCACTGGAGCATTCCAAGGTAGCCTCAGTGGGCTGGACAATCTGCGATTTATCTGCCGCATCTATGAGAAGGATTATCCGCAGACAAGAGAGTTTGTGGATGAATTCGCCGCGCTCGGAAAGCAGCTGCTTGAGCCGGTTAAAACCTATTCGTCCGGTATGAGAGCACGTCTCGCGTTTGCGCTTTCCCTTGCGATCGAGTTTGAATGCTATCTGATCGACGAGGTTATCATGGTCGGCGATGCCCGGTTCGCCGAAAAGTGTCACCGGGAACTTTTCGAGAAACGCGAAGATCGAAGTCTGATAATCGTGTCGCACAATATGGAGTTCGTAAGAGACTCCTGCACCAGATGTGTTCTATTGCGCGACGGCAAGGCTCATGATTGCGATAGTGTACAGGACGGGATCGAATCCTATCATAGATACTGATCCTTATGAGCGAAAGTGTGGAGCGGGCAGTTTCGTTTGTATATGGTATTGAAAAGTCCAATTGCGGGTCCTATAGGAATAGTACTGTCTAGAATTCTTGTTTATTCCTTCAACAGCGGCGGGTTACTTATTTTAAATGTCTGAATATCATAAAATTACAAAACTTCATCAGATCATGATAGTGGATGATGGTGAGATACCAGACGAAATCCCGTCAGAACTGGCACGCAATATCGATGCCGCGCGTTCCGTTTATCCAGATGCTGAGCACAGATTATGGAGCGGCAACCAACTTCGTAATCTCATAGCGGAGAATTTCGACGCTCGAGTGCTGGTGGCATACGACACGCTGAAACCGTATTCCTATAAAGCCGATCTCGGACGCTTTGCGCTGTTATATCTTTTTGGCGGCTTGTACGTCGATTTGGGTGTGCATCTGACGAAGCCCTGGCAGATCCCGACCGAGAAAGGAGTTGCAGCATTCCGAGATGTGTCCTTCTCATCTCCGGCTTGGTCGGCTTTGCAAACCGGCGTCCTCTGGGCTCTCCCGGAGCGTCCTGAGTTCGCCGCTGCTATCGAGCGCATTGTCTATAATTGCGATAAAAAATATTACGGATCGAATCCTCTTTATCCAACCGGGCCTGTACCTCTGGGGCGTGCTTTCCTTGCTGTGATGACGCAGAGATGGCTGGCCCCCGATGCTGACGATCAGTTCGTTGGCGAGTGTCGATGTGCGACTCCAGACTCAGACATGCTCAATGTGACCTATGTTTCACGCGAAGGGACTGTCATCGGATTCAGATCTAAAAGGCTTCCTGGAGATCTCGTACATCTGGGCCTGAATGGCTCGAACAACTATAATGTCATGTGGAATAACCGCTCGATCTACGGCGAGGAGACCCGCTTATGGAGCGCAGACGATATGTCCATCAAGATCAGCAACGGCGCGATCCTGTCTGACAAAGGGATCGTTCTGAGCAGCGATCATGGGCACCCCCAGATTTTTGGGCCACATGCGCCGTTGCAGGCCGGTCATCATGTCGTCTCGGTCAAATTCACGCAGGGCAGTGAGTTCGATCGCGTTCGTGTCGATCTGACGGCACGAGGTCAAAAAGCTGTTCTGAAGACAGTTATCGTCCAATCGTCTCAGTTATCGTCAGAGGGCGCTTTTTCGTTTCCTGTAGATCTCGACGAAAATCAGGAAAATATCGAGTTCATCGTTCATAATCTCGGTAAATTCGCCGGAGCAATCGTCTCATTCTCGATAAGGGAAATCAGAACCACTACGTGGGATTCCCAAAATACGGCTATCCAGGTCATCGGGGGTGTTCGTACGAACGCTGGCATACGTATAAGACGTTGGAGAAAGGGACGTGTTACCTACGGTCCTTATGTAAATCTGAATGCTGGCTCTTACCAACTGAAGATCTATTTCTCAGCCGATACATGGTTCAACAAGGTGATTATCGATTTTGCGGCAGGATCTGACCACGTTGCTTTTGCGCGCGTTGCCAAGAAATTTGGGGACATGCAACAGCCGAACATGTTGGTTGTGCCATTCAGTATTGCAGAAGATAAAGAAATGGTTGAATTCCGCCTTGAGACTAGTCGTTTTTTCTTCGGAACACTACTTGAGTATCAATTGATCGCACTTTGATTGGCTTACGCGCTGCAGGCAGGAATAAGATATGTCTAACGAATTTCAGAAAATTGATTGGCTCCATCAGGTATTTATTGTGGACGATTTCAAAACGCCGCAAAAACTGCCGGGTATGTTGGAAAATCATGCTCAGATCGCCCGTGATTTTTATCCCGATGCTAAATACAAGCTTTGGGGTGGGGACGATCTCCGGGAGTTCATAGGTAAAGAGCTTGATCGTGATGTCTTGTGGGCATTCGATCAGCTAAAGCCGTATTCCTATAAGTGTGATCTGGCGCGCTACTGTCTGATGTACGTACACGGCGGTATATATTTCGACCTGGCGATCAAAATGCTCACGCCCTGGAATGTTCCTAAAAGTCATGGTGTGGCGGCTTTTCGGGAAATGTACGATGGGATGGAGTGCTGGGCGCTAACCCAGACAAGTATTCTCTGGTCTCTGCCAAAGCGCAGAGAATGGGAATTGGTTATCAATGCAATCGTACAAAACTGCCGTGACGAATTTTACGGCACCCATGACCATTACCCGACCGCTGGTCCTTTGCTAGGCAAGAGCTTTGCTGCTGCGATGCTGGAGCGGGAGAATACTCCACAGGTTGACGATCAGTTTTTGGGAGAAGTGCGCTATCTGACACCGGAGCGACAGCAGCAGAATGTCGTATACGTTTCTCCGGAGAGAACGCTTGTCGCTATGCGCAACAAGCTCAATGCTGGTGATCTAAGTGAGCTAGGTGTCACTGGGGCTAACAATTACTGCAAAATCTGGAAGGCGAAAAAAGTATATAGTGAGAAGGAGCATGTATGGACTCCTTTGGATAAGAGTGTGGTCATAGATGAGGTCGGCACTCTCGAAGATGGATGCATCCTTGTTCGTGCAGGTCAGAGCGGGCGTGTTACTTATGGACCCTACGTAGATCTCCCGCCCGGGAATTATAAACTCACACTGAATTTCACTGAAGATACTAAGTATAAGAAGGTATTTTTCGACATTTCTCGCGGTGGTGGGCGGCCTCCCGTTGGAGAATACGAACGCGCCTATGACACTGTCGTCGAGCGTGACCATGAAAGCGTCTTTTTCAGCCTTCCGGAAGAAGCGCTATCTCTGGAGTTCAGATTGAGTGTTTTTGGTGACTTTGAAGGGGCGCTAAGAAGCTTTGTTGTTGAGGATGTACAACAATATGAATGGCTCCCGGAAAATCCCTGCATTGTCGTTGATCAGGTCGGCAAGTTGCTGTCGACAGGGATTGTCGTCAAAAAAGGCGAAGCTGGTCGGGTGTTCTATGGACCGTTTGTAGATTTGCTCAAGGGGGATTACATCCTTTCTTTGGAGTATGATGCCGAGACATCCTTCAAAAAATTGCAAGTTGATATTTCATCCGATTGGGCCAAGAATAACGAGGGCCTTTTCAGTATTGAGGACAGTTTGTCCACGATACATGAAAAGAGCGAGTTCAGGTTCAGCCTGCCTGCAGATCGAAAGGCCGTCGAGTTCAGATTGACTGTCTTTGGTGATTTTTCGGGTTGTATCAAAAAGATCTCGCTCAAAGCCGATACTGGTGAAAAAATAGTTGGAGAGATCGTCGAGAAAGTGCCCGTATCTCAGCATCGCCATATCATTGAAGAACAAGAACATAGGAATGATAACAGAAGCTGGACAGATAAACTTATCTCTACGGTTGGGGTGCGGATGAATGGGCTGTTTGGGCGAAACCGTTCGCGATAACCGAGATTGCTCTAACCTGTAATTTGCACGGCTCTTATCGAGCGATGGTTGGTTCGTGCGTCTCAGGCAAATCAGTACCGTAACTCTGCTTGATTTATTGAAGGGGTCATTATCCTGAGAATGAGATAATGACCCCTTCATGTCGTTATGGGTAGAATAGATAGTCTCGAAAGCTGTTAATCCTCTTGGGCTCCTAGCAGGCGGTTTATTGGCGGCTTCGCAGCCTGATGCGCGGGTTTCCGTTTTGCACGGTCTATGACGCCTGCGGACAATTCGGATGGATCCGCTGGTGACATCTCGTGCGGGATTACGAGCAGCGCGTCGATGTTTCCGAAGCCATAATACACATTGCTACGGGCAGTCTCATACTGCGCAGAAACGCCCATCCGTGAATGTCCGGAAGGACTTTCAATAGGAGAGGAACTTTAGTTATGGAGTTTGATACTATTATGTACAACTCCATCCGTAGTGACCACCAGCAAATGATCGCCAACCCATTCGGCCAGAAATATCTGTTCCAGATCGTCAAGGCCTAACCGGAGCAGTTCGGTTTTCAGCCATGCCTCGCTTCGTTCGAGCGTCTTGAGTTCCTCCTCGAGTACTTCACCGCGGAGAACCAGAAAACGCGACGGCTTTTTGGCCTCTTCCTTCATGATGACGCTGACATGGCCTGTGGTTTCAATCTGGGCAAAATCGATATCGTCGAAGCTGAAAATGTTCTGCATGCGCAAGGCCGTGGCGATATCTTTCATATCAATACGGCTGGCGTTCTCCTTGAAATTCTCGATCAGGAAACGTCCATTACGGATAATGGTAATGGGCTCGCCAATCGTGCGTTTGCGCAGGCCGGGAATTTTGCGTGAGAGCGCATTGAACAGTGCCATCAGGGCGATGCACAGAACCAACAAGGCGATGTAATGCAGAATGGGAAGCTTGTCGTTATAGAGAATACCTCCCACGACACCGCCCAGAATAAAATTCCCGACGAGATCGACCGAGGTCATCATGGCAATCTGGTTGCGACCTGTGACATTCAGATAGGAAATGATCAGGGTAAAGCCGATAACGAGCTTTAGAATAACCCAGAGATAAAGGGTGATCACGCGACTCATGTCCTTTTTATTGATGTCACGACGGCTCTAACCATTTCGGGCACAGCAGGTTTCTTCAAATGGGTTACATTAAAAATTTGGCATTGATGGAAGCTCCGCGCGTCCTGGTTCCCTGAACAAGGTGCTGATTTCAAAAAACAACCCGACGTAATGTTTCCTATCTTGGAAAGCAGCATGGGAAATCTCTGAAACTCTGGTGGTTGTTCTCGTTTTGTTCGTATGATACGGGCGGAATTGAAGGAGGACCATCATGGATGACAGATCGGATATGGCGATGCTGCGCAAAAGCGTTGCGCGTATTGAACAACGTTATCGAGGGTCCTTCGAAGCGCTTTATCTGCAGACTGGTCTGTCTCTGGTCGATAATGCCCTCAAAGGAGGGCTGCGTCGCGGCGTGCTCCACGAATTTCTGGGAAACGGACATGATCGTGTTCTTTGTGCCCGCCCAACGCAGTTTATTGCGCATGTGCTCTCTCATGCAGCCGGGCCGGTTATCTGGGTTACGTCACCGGGCGAGGCGCCGATCCTGAATGGCCTGCGTCAGGCGGGTCTTTCAGCAGAGCGCCTGCTCTGCATTGAGGTCGATCCGGCACGCATGGCTGCAACGGTGGAAGATGTCTTGCGCAGTCAGGGCGTACTCGCCGTCATTGCAGATATGTCCATGCCACTTTCCCTGACGGCTTCGCGTCGGCTGGCTCTGGCGGGAGAGGCCTTCGGTGTGACCGGCTTTCTGCTTCATCGTCATGAACAGATTGTGCCGCCCAGCGCCTGCTGGACCCGGTGGCGTATCGCCGCAGCGCCTTCTGCGCCGGTCAGACTGGGATGCCGCGCTCTTCTGCCTTTCCCCGAAGGTCTTTCACTTGCTTTGCTGCGGCATCGTGGCGGCGATACCCTGCATTGGAGGGTCGGAACGGATCATGTCACGCCGTCTTCTTTCCCTCTGGCTGCCGTACTGGCACACAACGCTCTGGCACAAGGCGCATCCGCATCGCGACCCAACCCTGCCTCTGGTGTTGTATGGGCGTGAAGGCCAGCAGCGGAAAGTTCTGGCGGCCAACGAAGCAGCTCTGTACTGCGGTGTTCAGAAAGGCCAGATGCTGGCTATGGCACGTAGCCTCGTGCCGGATCTGGTATCAAAGCCCCTGTGTCCGGCACGCGCTTCAGAGGCCTTGCTCGAGCTGGCTGAATGGTGTCGTCGCTTTTCCCCTCTCGTATCGATCGATCCTCCAGACGGATTATGGATCGACACCACAGGTTGTGCACATCTGTTCGGTGGGGAAAGCACCATGCTGTCTGCCATAGATACGGCATTGGCAGAGCAGGGCCATACCGTGCGGGTCGCTCTGGCCGATACGGCTGGGGCTGCTAATGCCCTGGCCCGTTATGACCGGGTTTCCCTTCTGGCAGTTCCGTCTGGAGGGATCGAACAGGCACTTGATCCGCTTCCTGTTGAGGCACTGCGTCTGGGGCAGGAAGAATGCGATCTTTTGCATAGGCTCGGTATTGTCCGTGTAGCCGATTTGCGTCGTGTGCCACGGTCGGCTCTGACGCGTCGCTTCGGTGTGGTGCCTGCACGTCAGCTCGACTACGCGCTGGGCAGGCAAAAAGAACCGCTTCGTTTCGAACCGTCTTTCGTTGCATTGCGGTCAGTACGTCATCTGGTTGAACCGATTGGCACAGCAGAAAGTATTGTGCATGTCATTCAGGTTCTTGTGCAGGAAATTGCCTTTTTACTGCAGGAAAAAGGAATGGGTGCCCGTCGGGTCGATCTGATTTGCCATCGTGTCGATCACATCACCCAGGCGGTTCGCGTTGGCACTTCCGAACCGGTCAATAATCCCGCGCACCTGCATCGTCTGCTGTGCGAGCAGGTCGAAACGATCGATCCGGGGTTTGGTATAGAGTGCATGATTCTGCAGGTAGAGCAGACCGAGCGCTTCTGCTCTGCCGTGACGGAAAGCGATCTTGCAGAGACAAGACCGCAAGAAAATACAGCCATTCTCGGCTTGCTGGCGGAGCGTCTGCATAACCGGCCCGGTCTGCATGCTGTCTATTATCCGGGCACCACCGATATGCCTTTCCCTGAAGCTGCACAGCAGCGTCTGGTCGTATCCACCAAAGCGGGGGTGCTGCCGGACTGGCCGCGCCCCACCCGGCTTTTTGCACCGCCCCGTGCCATCGCACCGCCGCGTCTGGCGCAGGATGAAACGCCGTGCAGTTTTGTCTGGCAGGGGCAGACGCTGAACATTCATGGCGCAGAAGGGCCGGAGCGTCTGCACGGTGCCTGGTGGCAGCATCCCTCACAGGCAGGCGCCATACGCGATTACTGGATTGTGGAGACTGAAGAAGGCGATCGCTTCTGGCTGTTCCGTCGGGGGGACGGCCATCATGTCTGGTCGGGCGATGGTGCCTGGTTCGTGCATGGGCTGTTCTGATGACGCAGGATTTCCTTTCCCGCGCGACCATGCGTCCTGCCGAGCCTGGTGAAATTGCCGAGGCCCTGACCCATGCGCTGCGTTTTGACGGACGTCGTCGTGTGCATGATGCCGATGAGCTGATGGCAACCCTTGTGGCAGAACGACTGGTTGCCCATCTGGCGCGCTGCGGTTTCGTGCTCATGAAGCGTGCCGATGCCATGCCTCATGATACGAGCGGCCATCATCACCCTCATGATCCGGTGAAAGGGGAGGGGTCATGACGACCCCGCTGCATGTCACATCCTATTATTCGTTTCTGCGCGGTGTAAGCGCACCGCACGATCTGTTTTCCGTCGCCCACAGACAGGGGCACAGGGCCCTCGCCCTGACCGATCGTCATTCGGTAGCAGGTATGGTGCGGGCTCATGATGCTGCGCGTCAAAGCGGGATACGGCTTTTGCCCGGTTGTCGGCTGGATCTGCTCGATGGAGCGACACTTCTGGCTTATCCGGTCGACCGGCCAGGATGGGGCTCATTATGCCGCTTGCTGACACTGGGGCATCGTCGGGGTGCGCGTGAGGTTTTTTCGCTCGACTGGGGCGATCTGCTTCAGGGGGCACAGGGACTCGTTCTCATTCTGCTGCCGGGATTGCCTGATGAGCAGGCGCAACAGCAGCTTCAGTATCTGGCCCGCACGGGCACCTCAACCGGACAGCCTGTTTATTGCGGGCTCTCGCATCGCAGTGCACCGGGCGATCTGTTGCGACTTCAGGCGCTCGAGGCTCTGGCTGCGTCCTGCAACGTGCCGAGTGTTGTGACGGGCGATGTGCTCTATCATGAAGCGCGCTGTCATGTGCTGCAGGATGTGGTGACCGCTATTCGCGAAAACTGCACACTGGATATGCTGGGCGACAGGCGCGAAATCCATGGCGATCGTGCACTCAAATCGCCAGACTCTCTGATCCGGCTTTATGAAGCCTTTCCGGAGGCGCTCGCCCGTATCGCCGAGATCGAGGCACATTGTCGCTTCTCGATGGACGATCTCTGCTACCAGTATCCTCAGGAGACGGATCGGGCTGGCGAAACCCCACAGCAGACGCTTGCCCGGCTGGTGCACGAGGCTCTGCCGCGTCGCTATCCTGCGGGGGCGAACGAGGCCGTCAGAAAACAGATCGCTCACGAATTGGAGTTGATCGGTTCTCTCGATTACGCCCCCTATTTCCTGACCGTGCATAGTATCGTCCGTCAGGCACGTACGCTCGATATCGTCTGTCAGGGGCGTGGATCCGCCGCCAATTCGGCCATCTGTTACGTACTGGGCATTACGGCCATCGATCCTGTGCGCTCCGGTCTTTTGTTCGAGCGGTTCATTTCTGCAGAGCGTCGTGAACCGCCCGATATCGATGTCGATTTCGAGAGCGACCGTCGTGAGGAAATCATCCAGTGGATCTATCGCCGTTATGGCCGCAGCCATTCGGCGCTATGTGCCACCCTCATGCGCTATCGCCCCAAGGGAGCCTTGCGCGAAACCGGCAAGGTGCTTGGACTGAACGAGGATCTGCTCGGGGTCCTGTCCAAATATCTCGCCTCTTCTCTGGGCGATCCGGTGCAGCTCAAGGCGCGTGCGGCAGAGCTCAATCTCAATCTCGCAGACCGGCGTCTGGCTCTCACCTTGCGCATGGCTTCCGAACTGGTGGGGATACCGCGTCAGCTCGGCACGCATCCGGGTGGATTCGTGCTGACACGCGACAGGCTGGACGAACTCGTGCCCATCCAGCCCGCTGCGATGGAAGATCGTCAGATCATCGTCTGGGACAAGGACGATATCGATATCCTCAAATTCATGAAGGTCGATGTGCTGGGGCTTGGTATGCTGGGCTGTCTGCGTCGCGGTTTCGAGCTGCTGGCCGAGCATCGCATTCGCCAGCTCGATATGGGCTCCGTACCGCCCGAAGACCCGGCAACCTATGCCATGATACGCCGCGCCGACACGCTGGGCACATTCCAGATCGAGAGCCGCGCCCAGATGTCCATGCTGCCGCGTCTCAAGCCCAGAACCTTCTACGATCTGGTGATTCAGGTGGCTATCGTGCGCCCCGGCCCCATACAGGGCGATATGGTGCATCCCTATCTGCGTCGGCGCGAGGGTATTGAAGAGCCCGATTACCCGCAGCCGGAACTCAGGCAGATTCTGGGAAAGACACTGGGCGTGCCGCTGTTTCAGGAGCAGGCCATGCAGGTGGCGATCAAATGTGCCGGTTTTACACCCGGTGAGGCCGATCAGCTGCGCCGCTCCATGGCGACGTTCAAGTTCACCGGCGGGGTCTCGCATTTCAGGACAAAGCTGATCGAGGGTATGGTTGCCAATGGGTATGAGCACGACTTTGCCGAACGTACGTTTCGCCAGCTCGAAGGCTTCGGGTCCTATGGCTTTCCAGAGAGTCACGCAGCGAGTTTCGCGCTTGTGGCGTATGTCTCGAATTATCTGAAATGCCATCATCCGGATGTTTTCTGTGCGGCCCTGCTCAATTCGCAACCGATGGGATTTTATGCCCCTGCCCAGGTGGTGCGCGATGCACGCGAGCATGGCGTGACCGTGCACGCCATCGACATCAATGCCTCACGCTGGGATTGTGCGCTCGAACCGGATCGGGGCAAGCGAACGCTGGCTGTGCGTCTGGGGTTCCGTTTCGTAAAAGGCCTGTCCAATGAGCATGCAGCCCGACTGATTGCCAATCGCTTTCCGGCCTATGACTCGCTCGACGATGTCTGGCGTCGCGCCGATATTCCTGTCTCTGCACTCGATGCGCTGGCGGCAGCCGATGTTTTTCGCAGTCTGGGTCTCGATCGTCGTGCCGCACTCTGGGCCATCAAGGGGCTGGCCGATACGGTTCTGCCGCTTTTTGCCGCCGCAGACCGCAAGCTCAACCGCCCCGGCCCCGAAGTGATCGAGCCCGCTTATGCCCCACGCCCCATGAGCGAGGGGCGCGAGGTCGTGGAAGATTACAACACGCTCGGTCTGACCCTGCGTCAGCATCCGATGGCGTTTCTGCGTCCGCAATTTGCCGGACGCGGCATGGTGACCTGCGCCGATCTGCGTCGCCTGCGCGATGGCAGTCGTGTGGTTGTGCCGGGTCTGGTGCTGATGCGCCAGCGCCCCGGCACAGCGCATGGCGTGATGTTCATGACGCTGGAAGACGAAACCGGCACAGCCAATATCATTATCTGGAAAGACCGTGCCGAGGCGCAGCGTCGTATCGTGATCGGCGTCAATGCCGTGGCCTGTCATGGAACCCTGCAACGCGAGGGTGAGGTCATTCATGTGGTAATGCAGAAGCTGGAAGACCTGACTTCCCTGATGCGCAGCATTGCTGTTTCGGAAGAAGAAGAGAGCACCGTGACGCCAAGATTGAAGGCGCGGGATTTCCATTGACGACGGGCATAGTGTTTTCCACGATGAAGAACCAAAGAGCTTTTTTGGGGGGGGGGATTATGACGACGTACGATCCTGCTGCATTGCAGACAATCCTGATGCGTCCGGATCTGGCGGAGTTCGATCTGTCCTTCAGGCCCATGTTCGGGGGTATTATGGGCTATGCTGGCGGTAAGGTCTTCGCTTCGCTTTCCAATGTCGGTCTGGCGCTCAAAATGAATGGGAAAGACCGCGAGGCTTTGTTGGCACTCCCGGGTGCGCAGGCCTTGCGTTACGAACCCGATAGCGCGCCCAGCAAGACCTATGTCGTTGTGCCTGAAGCCCTGCATACCCGTCCTGACGCGCTGAAAATCTGGGTGGCACGCGCGATAGCCGGTCTTCCTGCGAAAAAGCCGCGTCGATAGAAAACAGTGGAGAAAGCGGCGGCGCGGGTCCGTCCAGCGTACCCCGTGCCAGTTTTGTGCATGTCTTCTCTGGAGGGCCGGGGATGGGCATGCACAGGCGATATCCAGCTATGGCCTGTTGCCTTGGCACGTCGCGCGCTCAGGTCGCGACGACCGTGAGGGGGGCCCTCCATCGATAGTCTGGCGGCAGGCTTTGCGAAATCGGTCGATATGCCAGAAAAGTCGATATACCAGAAAAAACTGTGCAAGACCGCAATGGAAGGGCAGTCTTGTGTTATGCGCCGTTTCATCGCCCTGACTGCTCTGCTGTCTCCCTCTTCGGCTCTGGCGGTTCCCACGCCGGGCTCTGTGCCAAGCCCGGCCGAGATCGTCGCCAAGGCACCGGCCTCAGCCTGGCGCGACGTGGCTCCGGACCATCTGCTCGTCATGAAACTGGCCGATGGAGATCGGGTGGTAATCGAGCTGGCGCCGGATTTTGCACCTGTGCATGTCGCGAATATCATGCGTCTTGCAAAAGCGCATCAATGGAATGGGGGTGCCATCACCCGCGTGCAGGATAATTACGTCGTGCAATGGCGTGTGCATGATGAGGCCGCTTCACTGCCCAAGGGGTTTGTGATGCATCCACCCGCAGAATATGAACGCCCGCTTGCCGGGCTCGATTACCGCGCGCTTGGTTATCCGGATGCCTATGCGCCTCAGGCAGGTTTTGCCGGGGGATGGGCTGTGGGGCGCGATAAAAACCTGGTCTGGCCCGCTCAATGCTATGGCACGGTCGGTGTCGGACGCGACATGCCACCCGATACGGGAGACGGGCGCGAACTCTATGTGGTCAATGGCGAGGCCCCGCGTCAGCTCGATCGCAATCTGGCTGTCGTCGGGCGCGTGCTGGAAGGCATGGAGCATCTGGGTGCTTTGACACGAGGTACAGGTGATCTCGGCTTTTATACCGATGTCCGTCAGACGAGTCCGATTGCCAGCATTACTCTGGCGTCGGACATGGCCCAGACCGTGCGCCCGGTCTATCAGGTAATGCGCATCGATACCCCGAGTTTCACGGCCTATCTCGACGCCCGGGCAGCAAGACGGGATCCGTTTTTCGTGCATCCTGCGGGCGGTGTCTCTTTGTGCAATGTCCCTCTCCCTGCAAGAGAGGTGAAGCAGCAAGGACGGTGAAAGCAGGGAAGTCACAGATCAGAAGACGGAAATAGCCGCCTGCCATGTCGGCTCTGCCGGGTACAACGACCTCGACTTCCTGCGGCAAGAGCATTCGCTCACAAGGGCTGCTCGATCATTGGGAGCATCAGTTTCTTTCGCCAGATATACCGTATTGTATTATTGGGTGAGGGGTGGATAGCGCGACATTGCCGATACAGGGCGCAGATGACACAGCGTCATAGTAATTTGGCTAATGTAACGTTACAAACGCATTAATTTCTTTTTCGGATCAATGCAGTTCGTTAATGTCTGGACTTCTCACGTTATTGAAGGCGGGAGAAAACGCAGAGGCGCATTGACGTGTCATTCAGATTTTCAAAGATCCTTTTTATTCTCCCGACTTTTTCAGGTCTGGCTCTCGATCCGGCTTTTGGCTCATCCCTGCCAATGGGTTATCAACCGACAGTATCTGCCCGTGTGGGGACATTGGGAATTGGCCCTGAGGTCAGTATTCGTATTCCAAATTCGCACTGGGGATTTCGCGGGAATATCAATTTTTTTACCTATAACGATTCTTCTATTTATCACCACAGGTTTGCTAATGAAAATCCGACGACCGGATACGATCTGGATGCGCAGTTCGGCGGATCGTTCCGGTTTTTTAATGGTGGGTTGACGACCGATTTCTACCCACTCGGTTCCGGCCTGCGCGTTTCACTGGGTGTTTACGGTGTCGGTAATCGCGTCACGGCACGGGCAACGCCCACAGGCGATGCCCGCATCGGGCGCACAATCTACAATGTGCAGGATGCAGGCAGCGTTTCGCTCAAGGCGCTACCCAATCAGGTCGCTCCCTATATTGGTTTTGGCTATGCAGGACGTATCGTCAGCAATGTCGTCTTTTCGGTGGACGCGGGCATTCTGGCAGAAGGCGATCCCAAGGTGTCCATGACGACCGAAGGACCGGCAGCCGCCCTCCCGTCCTTTACCGCTCAGGTCGAGCGTGAGCGCCGCCGTATCGCCCATGATGTCAATGTGCCTGTCTATCCTGTGCTGGAGCTGGGTATCGGCTATCGTTTCTGAACGTTTTATCGGTAGTGAGCAGTCTGAAGCGTGTAAGCATCTGAAAAACAGGGCCGTCGGTTTGTCCGGCGGCCTTGTGTCATGCCCAGCAGGCTGCCCGATCAGGCCCTGCGCTGGTTATAGACATCCACACAGACGGCACCGAGAAGCACCAGCCCTTTGAGTACCTGCTGATAATCGATGCCAATACCCAGGATGGACATGCCGTTATTCATGAGACCCATGATCATGGCACCGATCACGGCGCCACCCACGCGCCCTACACCGCCATAGGCAGAAGCACCGCCGATGAAGCAGGCTGCGATAACGTCGAGCTCGAAGCCCAGACCTGCTTTCGGTGTGGCGGTATTGAGCCGGGCTGCAAAAATCAGGCCACCGAGCGCTGCGAGAACGCCCATATTTACAAAAGTCAGAAAGGTGAGGCGCTCGGTGCGTATGCCTGAAAGTTTTGCTGCGCGTACATTGCCGCCGACAGCATAGATCTGACGCCCCAGCGTGGTGCGGCTGGTCATGAAGCTGTAGAGCGTGATCAGCACCGCCATGATGATCAGCACATTCGGCAGGCCGCGATAGCTTGAGATCAGCATGGCGAGATAGACGATAATGCCGAATATGGCGACGTTCTTGCCAATAAAGAGCGGCATCGGCTCCACATCGATCTCATTGCGCTGATAGCGCGCGCGGGCACGTACCGACCCCGCCACCATGACGGCTGCCACAAGCACGCCCAGTATGAGCGATGTCAGATTATACGGGCCCATTTTGGGCAGAAATTCGGGAATGAATCCCGATGACAGCTTCTGGAATACGGTTGAGAACGGCCCAAGAGACTGACCGCCGAGCAATGCGAGAGCCAGTCCCTTGAACACCAGCATACCGGCCAGCGTCACGATAAAGGACGGGATCTTGAAATAGGCAATCCAGTAACCCTGTGCTGCGCCGATCAGGGCACCGGTCGCAAGGCAGGTCAGGGTAGTCACCACGACATTGCAGTGCAGCTGTACCATGAGCACGGCTGCCACAGCCCCGGTAAAGCCTGCAACCGAGCCGACAGACAGGTCGATATGACCCGCTATGATGACCAGCAGCATACCGAGCGCCATGATGACGATATAGCTGTTCTGGAGCACCAGATTTGTCAGGTTGAGCGGGCGCAGGAGCGTCCCGTTGGTCATGATCTCGAAAAACAGTCCGATGGCCACCAGTGAGATGAACATGCCGTATTCACGCAGATTATTGCGAATGAACCGGCCGGTAGCACTGTCGCGCAGTTTGTGCCCGCCGGGCGCGCCCCCTGTGGGGCTGGTCTCGCCCGATGGGGAGAGCGGATTGCCGGGCATAAGAATATGTTCGCTCATAACGGTCACGCTCCCAGGACGGGGGAATTGGAGGGGAGAGGCTCAATGGCAAGCTGGGTTGTCTCGCCGGGGATCGTCGCAATGGGGTGGGTTTCGGATGTGCTGCGCACGATGGCGCGCATAATTTTTTCCTGCGTGGCTTCTTCGCGTGTGAACTCGCCGACGAAGCGTCCCTCATTCATGACGCAGATACGATCGCAGATACCGAGCAGCTCGGGCATTTCCGATGAAATGACCACGCAGCCGCGCCCGCTATCCGCCATCTGCTGGATCAGGGCATAGATCTCGTATTTGGCGCCCACATCGATGCCGCGTGTCGGCTCGTCGAGAATGAGCACATCGGGATTGGTGAACATCCATTTCGACAGCACCACTTTCTGCTGGTTGCCCCCCGACAGCTTGCCCGCAAGCTGCTGAACATCGGGCGAGCGTATACGCATCTTGTTGCGGTAGTCCTGTGCGATACGCAGCTCGGCAATCTCGTCGATCACGCCATGACGCGCGATGCCGCGCAGCTCGGCCAGCGAGATATTATGGCGTATCTCATTGCTCAGATGCAGCCCAAGCTCCTTGCGGTCCTCGGTCACATAAGCGAGTCCTGCCGCGATGGCGCGGCTGACGGTCGAAACATCCACCGGCTTGCCTCGCATGGTGACACGACCCGAAATCCGCGTGCCAAAAGAGCGCCCGAAAAGACTCATGGCAAATTCGGTACGCCCCGCCCCCATCAGTCCTGCAATACCGACGATCTCGCCAGCACGAACATGGAAGTCGACATCGCGTATCACCTGACGATCCGCATGAAGCGGATGCCAGGCCGACCAGTCTTGAACTTCCATAAGCATCTCGCCTGTTTTCGGCGTATGCGGCGGATAGCGATGCTCCAGATCGCGATTGACCATAAGGCGGATGATCTCGTCTTCATCCGCCGGTCCGTTGCGGCAATCGATCGTGCCCACGCTTCGCCCGTCGCGCAGCACTGTGATGCGATCGGCCACACGCGAAATCTCATTCAGCTTGTGCGAGATGAGGATGGATGACAGCCCTTCTGCCTTGAAGGCCAGCAGAAGGTCGAGCAGGGCTGCGCTGTCGCGCTCGTTCAGACTGGCGGTCGGTTCGTCCAGGATAAGCAGACGGACTTTCTTGGAGAGTGCCTTGGCAATTTCGACGAGCTGCTGCTTGGCGACCCCCAGATGGGTTACCAGTGTTTCAGGGGGCTCGGTCAACCCGACCTGACGCATCAGGTCACGGGCACGCATGCGCCCCGAATCTCGATCGATAATCCCGAAACGACCGGGAGGATGGGTAATGAAAATATTTTCCTGCACGGAAAGCAGGGGGATCAGCGCAAGTTCCTGATGGATGATGATAATGCCAAGCGCTTCGGAACTGTTGATATCGGCAAAGCGCCGTTCCTCACCCTCGAATACGATCTGCCCGTCATAGCTCCCGGCGGGATAGACCCCGCTCAGGATTTTCATGAGCGTCGATTTTCCGGCACCATTCTCGCCGCAAAGAGCATGAATTTCGCCGGGTTCGACCGAAAAACTGACATCGCTCAAGGCCTTTACGGGGCCGAAACGCTTGGCGATGTTGCGCATTTCCAGAATGGGGCTCATGGCGCTACTCGATCTGGCTTGCGGTATAATAACCGCTGTCGATCAGGGTCGGGCGTATATTGGCTTTTGTCACCACGACGGGGGTGAGCAGATAGGCAGGCACCACCTTGACGCCGTTATTATAGCTCTTCGTGTCGTTCACCGGCACGGTTTTGCCCGCCAGCATGGCATCGACCATATCGGCCGTCACACCGGCCAGCTTGCGCGTATCCTTGAA
>CAJQZM010036677.1:0-40728 GCA_907164665.1 Colias nastes
TCATAGGTAATGCCGGTGCTGCGTCGCAGCTCGGCCTGACAGTCGCGGCTGTATTCCGCAATACGCAGCATACGGCTCTTGTTGATGTCATAGGCATGATGCGTGCAGTTGCTCAGAAGCTGCGTCATGAAACGCAGCATCGGCATGTTGATGGCAGCAGCGCGCACAACCAGTGGCGCGTGCTTCTCGAACATCCAGCGGGCAGCCTTGAGCGGCAGACCCGGCATGGCCCAGGGGGTGGAATAGCCCGGTGAGACCTGTCCCGCATTGGCAAAGGAGGTTTCGAGCCCGACGCCCGGCTGACGGTCGATCACCTCGACCTCATGACCCTGTTCGGCAAGATACCAGGCAGTGGTGACGCCGATGACACCGGCGCCCATGACGATGATCTTCATTGTGAACTCTCGATATATTCACGATGGAAGCGCTTACCGAGTCCGGTCAGCAGCTCATATCCGATCGTATCCAGTGCCGCGGCCAGCTCGTCCAGCGGACGATGGGGGCCAATCAGCTCGAAACCGGTGCCGGGGGGCAGGGATATGTCTCCCAGTGCGGTCAGATCCAGTGCCATACAGTCCATCGATATCCGGCCCACGACAGGAAGAAGGATATCGGGTCTGTCAGGCAATACCGCGCTGACGAGTCCGCCACCGCGTCTGTGAAATCCATCGGCATAGCCGACGGAAAGGGTTGCAATGCGCGTCGGACAGGATGCCACGAAACGCGCACTATAGCCGACTGCCACGTCAGGCTCGATCCAGCGATCCTGCACCATACCGGCCAGCAGGGTGACCACCGGGTGCATCGGGTTGGGGCGATCGGGGGTCGGGTTGCCGCCATAAAGCGCATAGCCCGGGCGCACCAGATCATGATGGAACGACTCACCCAGAAAAATACCGCTCGATGCTGCAAGGCTGGCCGGCCGGGCAGGCAGTTTGCGTCTGAGCGTTTCGAAGCGTCGCCGCTGGCCTTCGTTACGCGGGGATGTCGCATCGTCCGCGCAGGCCAGATGGCTCATCACATGGCTGATCGCGAGCGTATCGAGCCAGTTTTCGGCGATAAGCGTGTCGATATCGTCCTCTGACAGGCCAAAACGCGACATGCCGCTATCGAGCTGAAGCAGACAGGACGGCTGTATCTGTTTGTTGCGGCAGAGCGCGCCCCACCGACGTATCTGATCGAGACTGTTGAGAACGGGCGTCAGCCGGTTCTGCACCAGCAGGGGCTCGCTGCCCGGTGTCGGCCCGTTGAGGATACAGATGGCAGCATCGTCAGGGAGCAGGGGACGCAGCTCCAGTCCTTCCTGCACGGTGGCCACAAAGAAGCGCCGGCATCCAGCCCGGTAAAGGGCGGGGGCGATCTTCCCGACGCCCAACCCATAGGCATCGGCCTTGACCGCTGCGCCGACTGCCACATCGGGGCCGACCATGGTGTTCAGCTGGCGGTAATTCTGTTTGAGCGCATCGAGATCGATACGCAGCCAGCCGCCAGCACATTCCCTTGCATCGGTTTCTGTCTCTGGCGGCTGTCCTGTCATCAGGGTCTCGTGTCTCTCGATCATTTCGGGATCATACTAAACTGGCGCCCCGTTTCGGCTCAAGAGCCTGAAGGCACACCCTTACTTGTGGAATATTCAAAGTGAAGGGCTTGGTCGGGGTGAACGATGGGATGAATGGCGTGGGCCGCCATGGCGCCCTCGCTGAATCCCTGCAGGATCAGCTTGAGCTTGCCGGGATAGGTCGCGACATCGCCGATGGCGAACACCCCTGAAAGGCTTGTTTCCATGGTTGAAGGCGTGACCGGTACGGTGCTGCGGATCGTGTCGATATTCCAGGTGGCGATGGGGCCGAGATCGGTCGACAGACCGTAAAAGGGAAGAAGCGTATCGGCTTCGATGCGGCGTATCTGGCCTTCGAGGTCGATCACATCCACCGCAGAAAGCGTACCGCCTTCGCCCTGCAGGGCATGGAGCTGATAGGGCACCACTTTCTCGATACGCCCTTCTGCAACGCGTGCCTCGATCTGGGAAAGAGTCTCCGGCGCGCCACGGAATCGGTCGCGACGGTGCAGCAGGTAGATCTTGTCGGCAATGTCGGAAAGGGAAAGCGCCCAGTCGAGCGCAGAATCGCCACCCCCCGCCACGATGATGCGCTTGCCCGCAAAATCGGCACGCTTGCGCACGTAATATTGCACGGCACCGCTTTCCTCATACACATCGAGGCCATCGAGCGGCGGGCGATTCGGCCCGAAAGCCCCTGCGCCTGCGGCGATGATCACGGCGCGCGCCGTAACGACATTGCCCTTGTCGGTTTCCAGCGTGAACGCGCCGCGTTGGCCGGAGAGTTTCTCCACGCGCTGGCCCAGAAGGCGCGGCACATCGAAAGGCGCGATCTGGGCATCGAGAGCCGCAATCAGGGCACCGCCTTCGATCGAGGGATGCGCCGGAATGTCATAGATCGGCTTTTCAGGATAAAGCGCCGCACATTGGCCACCAATCTCGTTCAGCGCATCGATCAGCACGCAGGAGAGTTTGAGCATGCTGCATTCGAACGCGGCAAAAAGCGCGGTCGGCCCTGCACCGATAATGGCGACATCGATGTCGAGAGGGGTCTGGCCCATGTCAGCGTCTATCCGTTTCTGTTCAGTCTTGCTTTGCAATGAGGGCGATAGAAAACACATTCCGTCAATCGATGCACCCCCTCCCTTGGTGCACGTCCGGCGCGCGCTCTGGATGCAGGCTCTGCTCCTGCGCACAAGCGCATTGCACCGTTCCTGCGGCTTTGATACGAGGGTGACCAGCATCAAGAGCCGGTACGGTCGTACCGGCGCCAACCTGCTCCCGGGCAAGGTGGTATCTCCGGGCAGCCGGAGAGATGTGGCCGCTCCGGCAATCTCGGGACATGCCACGCCTGCCTTGTCCGGAGCTTTTAGAGAACTCCGCAGCGATCAAGGACCCAACGCCCGTGGCCCAGCAATTTGCCAGTGACAATTATGCCGGTATCTGTCCCGAAGTGTGGGACATCATGCATCAGGCCAATACGGGCTCGGTCCCTGCCTATGGCGAAGATGAGTGGACCAGCCGCGCGGCAGACAGTTTCCGTACCCTGTTCGAAACGCGCTGCGAGGTTTTTTTTGCCTTCAACGGTACGGCGGCCAATTCGCTCGCGCTCGCTTCGCTCTGTCAGTCCTATAACAGCGTGATCTGTTCGTCTTTCGCGCATGTCGAAACCGATGAATGCGGCGCGCCGGAGTTCTTCTCCAACGGGTCCAAGCTGCTGGTCGCGCGCACCGATCACGCAAAGCTCTTCCCTGAGGATATCCGTGCGCTCGCGACCTGCCGCAGCGATATCCATTACCCCAAGCCCAAGGTCGTCACGATCACCCAGCCGACCGAAACGGGAGAAGTCTATTCACTGGACGAGATACGCGCCATTTCAGCCACGTGTCGTGAGCTCGGGCTGCGCCTGCATATGGATGGCGCACGTTTTGCCAATGCCTGCGCCACGCTGGGCTGCACGCCCGCCGAAATGACATGGCAGGCCGGTGTCGATGTATTGTGTTTCGGCGGAACCAAGAACGGTATGGGCGTAGGCGAGGCCATACTGTTTTTCGACTCTGCCCTTGCGGAAGGATTCGACTATCGCTGCAAGCAGGCCGGTCAGCTGGCTTCGAAAATGCGCTTTATTTCCGCCCCCTGGATCGGCCTGCTTGAAAGCGGAGCCTGGCTGCGCAACGGCGCGCATGGCAATCGCTGCGCCCGGACCCTGGCCGCACGTATCGAGGCACTGCCCGGATTGTCGCTCATGTTTCCCGCTCAGGCCAATGCAGTGTTTCTCAAGGCACCCGAGAGTGTCCTTGAGGGGCTGAGGACGAAGGGATGGCGCTTTTACACGTTCATCGGTGGTGGCGCGCGTTTCATGTTCGCCTGGGATGCCGATCCTGCACGCGTGACGCAGCTGGCCGATGATATCGAGGCGCTGGCAGCGTGAGTCCTGCGACACTTTCTTCCATCCATGCGCTTTCGGCTTCGACTCTCTCCGATCTCGACATGGCGGGTACGGCAGTTTTTGCCATATCCGGTGCGCTCGTAGCGGCCAGAGCGCGTCAGAACCTTGTGACTTTTGCCTTTTTTGCCGCCATGACCGGTGTCGGAGGCGGCACATTGCGCGATCTGCTTATCGGCGCACCGGTTTTCTGGATGCACGCTACAGCCCCGCTTGCTGTCTGTCTGGGCATTGCCCTGCTCGTGTGGTTCACACCGCATCGCTGCTGGCCTGAAGGCGCCATCGACTGGTTCGACGGGCTGGGTCTGGCATCCTACGCGGTTTATGGCGCAGCGAAGGCCACCGCCTACGGCATTCCATGGCTTCCTGCCGCCGTCATGGGCGTGGTGACAGCCTGTATGGGCGGTATCATACGGGACGTTCTGGCCGATCTGCCCTCGATCGTGATCCGCCCCGAGCTTTATGTCACCGCCGCTGCCCTGTCCGCCGGGCTGTATGTCGGGCTGAACGGTATCGGGGTAACACCGGTTCTCGCTGGCGCCGTGGCTGTGACACTGGGCTTTGCCCTGCGTGGCTATGCGATTGTGCGCAAGATCGATCTGCCCGCCTACAAGCGATAGGACAGGGCACTCCCGCGCGGTCTTCCCGGTGCTTTCCACTACCCATCGGACGGGTGCGTCACTAGATTGAGCGCATGACCGAACTCGACCTTCCCGACCAGCCCGCTACTGAAGCTCTTGCTGCCCGGCTGGCAGCGTTGTCCGGTGCGGGCGATGTGATTGCGCTGCATGGCGAGATGGGAATGGGCAAGAGCGTGTTTGCCCGGGCATTCCTGCGGGCGCTGGCGGGAGATCCTTCGCTGGAGGTGCCGAGCCCTACTTTTTCGCTGGTGCAGATCTACGACCTTCCCAAGGCGACGGTAGCGCATTTCGATCTGTGGCGTCTGGATGGACCCGATGCCCTGTTCGAGCTGGGCTGGGATGAGGTGCAGGAAGGCATCATGCTGGTCGAGTGGCCAGAGCGAGCCGGGGACGAGCTGCCGCGCCATGCCCTGCATCTCACCCTCATGCCGGGTGAGGGAGAAGAAGGCAGGCGGGTCATACTGGAAGGCTGGAGCGACCGGCTGTGACGCTCGCCACGATCCCGCCCGACCGTTCGTTTCTCGATGACGTGGCCCGACGCTGGCTTGCGGGTCCGGCTCATCAGGGGGCGGAAAACGCGCTGATTCTCGTGCCGAGCCGACGCGCTGCGCGTAATCTGACCGAGGCTTTTCTGCGCTGTCTCGACGGCCGGGCAGCTCTTCTGCCGCGTATCGTCCCGGTTGGTGACGTGAGCGAGGACGATCTGGCGCTCTCGGGTGTCGAGGCATTTTCCTTTCCGCCTGCCGTGGACAAGCTGCGTCGCCTTTCCGTTCTGGCAGCCCTCGTGCTGAAAGCGAAAGGCGTGTTCAGCGCCGATCTGACCCTTGAGCAGGCGTGGCCGCTGGCTTCGGCTCTTGCCGAACTGATGGACGATGCCGAGCGTGTGGGCGTCGATCTGCGCGAGCGCCTGCCCGATGCGGCTGAGCCGCGCTTTGCCGATCACTGGCACAAGACCCTGCAATTCCTGCACATCGTGACCGAAGCCTGGCCGCAATGGTTGCAGGAGACGGGCGTGATGAACCCTGTTGCGCGTCAGGTCGCGGTGCTCAGGGCGCAGGCTGCACGCTGGCGCGATGTCCCGCCTCAGGGGCCACTCTGGGCCGTGGGCTTCACCGATGGCATGTTTGCCGTTTGCGCCATTTTGCGTGCCGTGCTCGATGCGCCTCAGGGCTGTGTCATTCTGCCTGGCGTCGATCTCGATCTTCCCGAAGAATTGTGGAGCACCCTGCCGGAGAGCCATCCGCAATCCGGTTTTCGTCGTCTGCTCAGTGACTTGTCTGTTTCCCGTGAAACCATGGCACTCTGGGACGATCTCCCGCCAGGCAGCAGCGAAAGCCGACGTGAGGCACTCAAGGCGCGCGCAGCGCTCACCAGTCTGTTCATGCGGCCCATGGAAGGATTATCTGCCTGGGGCGAAAGCCGTGAGGCCCTGCCTCTGGAGGGCATGACGCGCGTCGATGCTGCAGACCAGCAGCAGGAGGCCGCAAGTATCGCCATGATCCTGCGTGCGGCAGTGGAGGAACCCGGCAAAACGGCCTCACTCGTGACGCCTGACAGGGCCCTAGCGCGCCGCGTAGCGACCGAATTGCTGCGCTATGGCATTGTTGCCGATGACAGTGCGGGCGAGGCGCTTGCTCTGACACCTGCAGCCATATTGTTGCGTCTCGTTGCCGAGGCGGCTTCGGAAGATCTGGCGCCTGTGGCGTTGCTGGCCCTGCTCAAGCATCCTCTGGTGGCGCTGGGCAGCACACCGGGAAATTGTCGTGCTACGGCACGTCGACTTGAGCGTCTGGTCCTGCGTGGTCCTGCACCGCCGCCCGGCATGGCCGGTCTGCGTCTGGCTCTGCAAAAGCAGGATCAGAGCGCCAATGACACGGCAGACAGTCCCGATCAGGCCGAACCGCTCTCCCTGTTTCTCGACCGTCTGTCGGAGGCAGTGTCGCCTTTGCTCGATTGCGGGGCTCTGCCCCTGCCAGAGCTTCTCGCTCTTCTGGTGCGTGCCGCAGAAGCACTGGCGACCACGGTGGATCAGCCCGGTGAGGAACGTCTCTGGCTCGGGGCTGAAGGACATGCGCTGTCACGTCATATTGCCAGCCTGATGACCCATGGCGCTGTGCTTCCCCCTCAGACACTGGCGGGCATGCCAGCTTTTCTTCTGGCTTCCATGGCGGGACAGATGGTGTTCGGCCAGCGCGTATTGCAGGGGCGCGATGGCGAGGCCCTGCATCCGCGCGTTTCCATTCTCGGTGTGCTCGAAGCCCGTCTGCAATTTGCCGATCTGGTCGTACTTGGGGGCCTGAATGAGGGCATATGGCCGCCTGCGACCGATCCGGGCCCCTGGCTGAGCCGCCCCATGCGCACACGTGCTGGTCTGCCTTCTCCTGAGCGGCTCATCGGCACGGCAGCGCATGATTTCACCACAGCGTTCCTTTCAGGGAAGGAAATCGTGCTGTCGAGTGCCGCCCGCCGCGATGGAGCCCCTGCTGTTCCGGCGCGCTGGCTCGTGCGTCTTGACGCGCTTCTTGAGGGGCGTGGGCAGAAACTGCCTATTCATCCTGCCTTGTTCTGGCAGGCGCGTATGGACCAGCCACAAGGACCCGCCCGCCCGGTGCCCCCACCCGAGCCGCGGCCGCCCGTTTCACGCAGGCCGAGGCGTCTTTCCGTTACCGAGATCGATCTGTGGCTGCGCGATCCCTACGCCATTTATGCGCGTCATGTTCTGGGCCTGCGCGCGCTGCCCGCTCTGGAAGAAGCCGCCGACCGGTCGGATATCGGTGTGGTGGTGCATGAGGGAATCGACCGGTGGCTGGCCGATGGCCAGAAAGGGGGGAGGGCCCTGCACAAGGCCTTGCTCGACTCCCTGAATTCGCATGATCTGCGCCCTGCCTTGACTGCCTGGTGGCGACCGCGCGTGCTGCGCATTGCCGACTGGGTATGCGAACGTGAGGCCGGGCGTGAAAAGCCGCTCCAGATCAGGACGGAGCAGAAGGGAACGCTGACCCTGACACCCCCCTATGCGCCTTTTCGTCTCAGTGCGCGCGCCGATCGTATCGAGATCGGGCAGGACGGTCGGGCGACCATCATCGATTACAAGACAGGCAGTCTGCCCAAGGTGACCGATGTCGAAGCAGGCTGGAGCTCGCAGCTGGTGCTGGAAGCCGCCATGTTGCGCCTGGGCGGTTTTCCCGGCCTGCCGGAAGCTGAAACGGCATCGCTGCTCTATTGGCGTCTGACAGGCGATCGCCATCGCGGCGAAGAACTGTCGGTTCCCCGCAAACCGGACGATCTGGCCGGACTGGTCGAGAGCGCACTCGACCGGCTGCGCCGTCGTGTCGAGGCTTTCGACAATCCCGACACGGCCTATCGCTCTCATCCTCACCCCGATTACGTGCCGCGCTATAGCGATTATGCCCATCTCGCGCGTGTGTCGGAATGGAGTGCCGCACGCGAGGAGGGAGGAGAATGACCGACATGGCGCCCACAAAATCCCGAGGTGCAAAAACGCCTCTGAACGCGCAGGTCATTGCTTCTGCAAACGACATCCAGCGTCAGGCGTCCGATCCTCTGGCATCGGTGTTCGTCTCGGCCTCGGCAGGCAGTGGCAAGACCAAATTGCTCATTGACCGTTTGCTGCGTCTGATGTCGCCGGTGCTGGTGCCCGATCCGGAAACGGGGGCGCCTGTCCTTCTGCCGGGATCCGATCCGGCGCGTATCCAGTGCCTGACCTTTACCCGTGCCGCGGCCGCCGAAATGGCCAATCGACTGCAATCGCGTCTGGGGCGGTGGGTCTCCCTGTCCGACGAGGCGCTGGATCGCGAACTCCATGCACTGAGCGTGCCGGTTTCTGCTGAGACGCGTCAGGCTGCGCGTGCCTTGTTCGTACGTGTGCTCGATCTGCCGGGTGGCATGAAAATCGGGACGATCCATGCCTTCTGCCAGTCGCTTTTGCGACGTTTCCCGCTCGAGGCCGCCATCAATCCGCATTTCACCCTGATGGAGGAAACGGATTCGGGTCTCGCTTTGGCCAATGCCATCGAACAGACCCTCTCACGCGTCGCCCGTGATCCCGCAATGGAAGAAAAGCTGTCCCTGCTGGCCGGGCAGGTGGGGCTGGAAGATTATCTGGATCGTATAAGAGCGCTTCAGGGCCGGGCTGCACGCCTGCGTCAAAGCTTTATCCGCTGGCAGGTCGATCCGGGGCGCATCGAGCAGGCGTATCGACGGGCTTTCGGCGCCGGTAGCGAAACACTGGCCGATCTTGAAGCGACACGTCTGGTTTCGCCGCAGGAAGACAGGCTGAGACAATGTGCGCAGGAGGCCCTCGAACTCGGCACGGCACCCATGCAGAAAACGCTGCACAGGCTGCTCGATATGTTGTCTCGCCCTGTCGCTCAGCGCGACGCCGCGATGTGGCGTGAGATTTTCCTGACGAATGCCGGAACGCCCCGCGCTGCAAAAGCCTTCGTTCAGGCTGCCATTGCGCGCGATCGCCCTCACCTGATGGAGGCGTTCACTGCTGAGGCGGAACGTCTGATGACGGTCGAACGCGCGATAGCGGTCGAACGCCTGATTGCGCTCAATCTGGCCCTGTTCGCGCTCGCTGCGCCCACGCTTGAACGCTACGCACAGGACAAGACACTGCGCGGTCTTGTGGATTACGACGACCTGATTGCCAGCACGCGCGATCTGCTGCGCGATCCGGGGGGCATCCTGGGTGCTGTACAAGCTCGATGGCGGTCTCGATCATCTGTTGCTCGACGAGGTGCAGGATACGTCTGCCGCACAATGGGAGATCGCGACGGCGCTGATCGAGGAATTCTTCGTGGGCGATGGCGCGCGCGAAATGGAAGGTCGTCCGCGCACGGTGTTTGCCGTGGGTGATTTCAAGCAGTCGATCTATGCGTTTCAGGGGGCGGACCCGCAGGGCCTGTTCGGCGCACGCGAAAAATTCCAGGAGATGGTTCTGGGTGCTGAGCAGGAGTGGCGCGTGCCGGAAATCGGCGTGTCTTTCCGCTCTGTCGCCCCTGTGCTCGATCTGGTCGATTCGGTGTTTTCCAGTCCGCTGGCCGCCGACGGTCTGCGTGAGCCGGGACGTGACATTCTGCCGCCTCATCGCTCGGCGCGCCCGGGTCAGGGCGGGCGCGTGGAGCTATGGCCTCTGGTCCCCAAGGACGAGAAGGATGGCATAGACGATCCCTGGGCCGCGCCGACGGGCAATGCGGGGCAGAGCCGTGCCCCTCAGAAACTGGCCGATCATCTGGCACAATGGATTGCCGACCAGATCGGCAAACCGCCCCAGCCCGGTCAGGCGCCGCTTCGGGCTGGAGATGTGCTGGTTCTGGTGCCGAGGCGCTCGCCTTTTCTGCGCGCACTCATAAGGGCGCTGAAGGGGCATGGTGTCGAGGTTGCGACGCTCGTCGGTGTCGGGCTGACCGACTCCCTTGCCGTTCAGGATCTGATGGCGCTGTGCCATGCGCTGCTTCTGCCTCAGGACAATCTCACTCTTGCCTCTGTGCTTACCTCGCCTTTCGGCGGGGTGAGCGATGGCTCCCTGATGGATCTGGCCATGGAGCGGGGCGAGACACCGCTCTGGACGACCCTGCGCGAACGCCATCGCGAGCGGCCTGACTGGAAAAGTGCGTGGGAGCGTCTTTCGGCCCTCCAGACGCGTATCGACTTTGCCACGCCCTACCAGATTCTGGCCGATGCCCTGGGCCGCCATGAAGGGCGTGCCCGTGCGCTGGCCCGTCTCGGTCCGGAAGCGGCCGAACCGCTGGACGATCTGCTTTCTGCCGCTTTGCGCTACGAGGCGCTTCATGCGCCTTCCATGCAGGGGTTTCTGCACTGGCTGGAGTCAAGCAGTCTGACGGTCAAGCGCGAGGCCGAGGCAGAGATCGATGCCGTGCGTATCATGACCGTGCATGGATCCAAGGGATTGCAGGCGCGTCTTGTGGTGCTTCCCGATATGACAGGCGATGTGCAGGGCGAGAAAAAACTGCTCTGGACCCGTCAGGGCGGTCTCGACCTTCCGGTCTGGATGCCCGGCAAGGAGTTGCCCTCAGATCTGGGAGACAGGCTCAAGGCCGAGGAAAAGGCCGCTGCCCAGGCAGAGCGCAACCGGCTGCTTTATGTGGCTCTGACACGCGCCAGCGACTGGCTGGTGGTATGCGGCTGGGAGCCAAGGAAAAAACCCGCCGAAACATCATGGTATGCGCTGTGTCAGGCTGGCTTCGAGGCCCTTGGCGCAACATCTGCGCCATTCGATGGAAGCTGGGAGGGAGAGGTACGCGTCATCGAGGCGGTTCCGGCAGAGCCGCCCCGCAAACCGGACGCGTTGCCAAAGCTCATATCTGTCGATCTGCCAGCTATTTTCGGTCACGCACCGGACTGGAAGGTAAGCGCCGCACCCCATGAGAACCCGCTGACACGTCCTCTTGCCCCAAGCCGTCCAGATAACGCGCGATATGGCGCGACACCGCCAGCCCTTTCTCCTCTGGTGCTTGCGGCAGGGCAGGTCAGCAAACGGGCGCGTGCGATCGATCGTGGCACGCTGGTGCATCGTCTTCTGCAGTGGCTGCCAGACCGTGAAAGAGCCTCATGGCGCGATCTTGCGCTTTCATGGCTTTCTCACCCTTCTCATGGCCTTTCCCGTGAAGAAGTGGGGAAACTGGCCGATCAGGTTATTGCCGTTCTGACGCACGAGGCGCTGTTGCCGCTCTTTGAGCCCGGCAGTCTGTCGGAACAGCCTGTAACGGGCATTGCATTCGGTCAGGTCGTGCTCGGTCAGGTCGACCGCCTGCGTATCACCGACCGACAGGTCATGCTGTGCGATTACAAGACCGGTCAGCATCCGCCACGTGCGGGTCAGACCGTACCTGCAGCCTACAGACGTCAGATGACAGCCTATGGATCGGTGCTGTCACAACTCTATCCCGATCATGAAATCGTTCTTGCCCTGGTCTGGACCGAAGGGCCTGTAATCAGTTTCATTCCGTTCGAGCCCTCCACGCTCTGAGGTCGGCGAGCAGAAGAAACGGTCGGATCGCTATGCCAGAACAGGTCGGGCATAGCGGGTTTTACCTCTGGCCAGGAAAAGCGAGAACCGGATGCGAGTGAGGTGCCGTCAGCGACGCTGATAACCGCCGGGGCCTCTGCCGCGATCGTCATGCCTGTGGTTGTCCCGCCCCCGGTCATCGCGGCGGGGAGGATTGAACCTGTTGCGATAGCCCGGACCGCCGAAGCCGCGTCCGGTATAATGCGGCCCGACCGAATAACCGCTGCCCCAGCCCTGGCGCCCCCAGCCACCGCCGGGATAGCCATAATAGCCTCCCCCATAGCCGTCATTGTAGCCGCAGCCTGTCAGGCCGATCAGACAGAGCGCGAAAAGTGCCGGAATCTTACCTGCTGAAAATCTTTTCATCGGACTGCTCCCCCTTCCAGCACATCGCCCTGCGGCTCGATCACGCCGAATACTGCGCCTGCAGGATCCGAGAGAATCGCGACCTGCGCACCGTCACGATCGATATGGGTCGGTACGATCACATGCCCTCCAAGAGCCTGCGCCCGCTCTGCAACGGTTGCGCTGTTGCCGACCTGAACGAACTGTATCCAGCGCGCCTTGTCTTTCTGGTCGATGCCTGAAGGAAGCGTATTGATACTGGCGCGTTCCCTGTCTTGCGATGTGACGATGAAATGTGTCGTGCTGTCCTGTTGGGACGCTGCCGCAATCCGGTAGCCGAAGAGCTGCTGGTAGTAGCCGGCAGACGCCATGGGGTACGGCGTCAGAAGCGATGCCCAGGCCCAGCTGCCGGGCTGAGGATCGATCGGCTGATCGACAGGGTCGCCAGAATCGGAGCTGAGGGCGCCGAAAATACCGTGTTGGGGGTCCGAGACGATGACCGTCTGCCCCAGCCCGGCAATGCGGTGCGGGCCGAACAGCACCTTGCCACCCTGTTTTCTGGTCGTTCGCGCAACTGTCGCCGTGTCGGAGGTCGAAAGGAAGGGCATCCAGAACGGCACGTCCTGCCCGGCGCGACGCACCGCATGGGACACCATCGTGCCGACAGGCCGGGAATCGAGCAGGATCTCGACACGCTGCGTCCGGTCGTCGCCTACCGGCCGGAAAGTCCAGCCGAAGAGCTGGCCGTAGAAGCTCTGGGCATTGGCGAGATCGGGCGTGACAAGCATCGAAAACACGATCTTGCCCGGCAGGATCCGGTGCGTAGGCGGTGAGGTCAGGGGAATTAACGGGCGGTCTGTCGCCTTGATGGCGGGTTGCGCCCGAACCATGGGCGCTGCTGCGAGAAGGGTCGAGGCGCAAAGCGTCCCGAGACAGAAAAAGCGAAACATGGACCGCGTCTTCACAAGGAGACCTCCGTAGATTCTTCCATAAACTCCGGGAGTTAAACGCCCGCCATTCCCCTGTGTTGCGCCTTGCGGGACAATTCACGGTTCACTAGCTCTTGAAGCGTCTGGCGGAACTGCTGATATGTCTTTCTGAAGCAGACCCCAGCGGTCGGTATTCCCAAGGGAGAAGATAATGAGCGAGAACACCGTAGCTGTCAGCGACAGCGGTTTTGACAAGGACGTGCTGCAGGCTGAAGGCCCTGTTCTGGTCGATTTCTGGGCGGAGTGGTGCGGCCCCTGCAAAATGATCGCGCCCGCGCTCGACGAGATCGGTGGCGAGTACAAGGGCCGTCTGACGGTCGCAAAGATCAATATCGACGAGAATCCCGAAGCACCGACGCGCTTTGGCGTGCGCAGCATTCCGACGCTCATGGTGTTCAAGAACGGTGAAGTCGTTGCCCAGAAGACCGGCGCCCTGCCCAAGAGCGCCCTGAAGGCCTGGGTCGAAACGGCTCTCTGATGTTTGCCTCTGCCGGGATTGCTGAAAGATCCCGGCAGATCATGCAGAATTCCATCACCCGGCTACACGGGTGATGGCACCCGATATCCGGGCGCATCGTAGGCCGGTTGAAGGCCTGGCGATTTACCGAGGCATTCAGGCCTGAGGCAGCGTCGCACCCGCCCAGTCGGTCAGTGCGATCCCCGAGCGGCGTACGGCGTCGCGCAATTCAGGGCTTATCAGGGCATCGAACTCGCCGCGCTGATCGTAATCCGGCATCAGGCTTTGCAGCAGGGCATTCTGCTCCAGCGCCGGGTGGAAATAGAGTTCGGACAGACCTTCGGGAAGATGAGGCACCAGCCCGGCCACGCGACCGGCACGCATCTGCCCGCTCCAAGCCACTCCGAAGCAGGAATCGTTGGTCGTCATGCCCGCGCGTGCGATCTGATGACGCAGCACACCGCACCAGCGACGCAGGGCTGACGCCCCGAGCGAATCGAACTGGGTTTCTGCCGCAGCAAGCGGCGCCGGGGGCTCACAAGGCGTACGCACGTGCCGCAGCCCGTAATGTAGCCCCGTTTCGATCAGCAGGCGCCCCACTGTCGGATGCAGGTGCATGTGTTTATGGGCATTGGCATGATCGAGCCTGAGCCCCGACGCCACGAAGGCCCGGAACTGTGCCTCGATCTCGCGTGCCAGCGCACGACGTGCCGATGGACGAAAGAAGTAATCGATACCCAGACCGAGCTGGCTTGTGCCGAAGCGGTCATCGGGTGTTGCAATCGCCGGTATGGTTGCACCGGGTAAAGCCGTATCGCCTTCGATCACCACCAGATGCAGGCCGACACGCAGGCCGGGCAGCCGCTTTGCGCGGCGCACGGCATCCACGCTGGCGGGACCTGCCACCATGAGGCTGGCCGTCGAGAGCAGCCCGTCACGATGGGCGATCTCGATGGCCTCGTTGACTTCTTCGCTCAGGCCGAAATCATCGGCCGAGACTATAAGACGACGCATGGGAGTAAACGACGCCTGAGTGATCAGGCGGCGTTGCGGCCCTTGAGGAACTGGAAGAACTCCACGCCCTCGCGCAGACGGCGCTTCATCATCTGCGGGCTACGGACCATCTCGTTGACGATGGAGGCGATCTTCGGCGCGCGGAAGTAGAACTTGCGATAGAATTCCTCAACCGAGTTGAAGATTTCGGTGTGCGACAGATGCGGGTAGTGCAGCGGGGCAATCTGCACGCCGTTCTCGTCGATCAGCTCGGCCTCGGCCTCGTTGAACCAGCCATTCTCGGTGGCCTGCTTGTGCAGGGCCGTGCCGGGATAGGGGGCGGCCAGCGAAACCTGCAGCGTATGCGGGTTGATCTCGCGGGCAAACTGGATGGTTTCCTGAATGGTCTCCTTCGTTTCGCCGGGCAGGCCGACGATGAAGGTGCCGTGGATCTTGATGCCCAGCTTGTGGCAGTTCTTGGTGAACTCGCGTGCCACTTCGACGCGCATACCCTTCTTGATGTTGTGAAGGATCTGCTGGTTGCCGCTCTCATAGCCGACCAGAAGCAGGCGGAGCCCGTTTTCCTTCATGATCTTGAGCGTTTCATAGGGCACGTTGGCCTTGGCGTTGCACGACCAGGTGACACCCAGCTTGCCCATTTCACGCGCGATGGCCTCAGCACGGGGCAGATCATCGGTGAAGGTGTCGTCATCGAACATGAACTCCTTCACCTGCGGGAAATACTGCTTGGCAAGACGGATTTCAGCAGCCACGTGCTCGGGGCTGCGGGTGCGGTAGCGATGGCCACCGACCGTCTGCGGCCACAGGCAGAATGTGCAGCGCGACTTGCAGCCACGGCCCGTATAGATCGAGATATACGGGTGCATCAGATACCCGATGAAGTAATCCTCGATCTTCAGGTCGCGCTTGTAGACTTCCGTCACGAAGGGCAGGGAGTCCATGTCCTCGATCATGGCACGGTCGCGGTTGGCGATGATCTCGCCATCCTTGTTGCGCCAGGTGATGCCGTCCACGTCCTTCAGGTCGCGGCCTTCGGCAATTTCCTTGATCGTGAAATCGAATTCGTTGCGTGCCACGAAGTCGATCGGGCTACCCTTGGCCATCGACTCGTCAGGCTGTACGGCAACCTTGGCCCCCACCATGCCGATCATCAGATTGGGGTTGGCGTCCTTGAGCATCTGCGCCACGCGCACATCGGAGGCGAAGGACGGCGTCGAGGTATGCATCACCACGAGGTCGCGATTCATCACATCCTTCAGGATCGGCTCCATGCCCATACCTGCCGGCGGTGCATCGATCAGGCGGGAGCCTTCGACCATGGCAGCGGGCTGGGCCAGCCAGGTGGGAAACCAGAAGGAACGGATTTCGCGCTTGGCCTGATAGCGCGACCCCGCACCACCATCGAAACCGTCGAAGGAGGGGGGCTGAAGGAATAGCGTGCGCATCATGATGAAGGGCTTCCTCGGAAAAATACAGCCGGATCGTGAGAGCCGGGTAGAATAGGGAGATCAGAACTTTCTGACGAATGCCCCAGCATATGGGGTGGAAACGCCAAAAAGTCTAATCGCCGGGTTCGACGGGTTGGACGGGCGGTGTGATCGGTGCCGTACGGCGTATATGGAGCGTCTGTCCGCGCCATTCCACTTTCTGACCCCGGGCACTCCCCACCATGATGGCTGCCGAGAGCCACTCACGCAGGGGGAAAAGCAGATAAATGGCCGGGCTGAACTGCCCGACCAGACGATCAACGGTCAGGGCGGCAAGACTGCGTATGGCCCAGACGGCGATGAAAAACAGCAGTGCCCAGCGGGCAGGCCAGCAGCATGCAAGCGTGACGCTTGCCCAGAACAGCGGGAGCTGGATGGCGGACAGGCCATATCCTACCGGCTCGACATTCTTGACCGTACGGCCCCAGCGCAGCTCATGATCGATCATGTCGTGTGCCGAAGGCTCGGCAACGGTGGTCCATGTCATGCACGGTGCAAGCACAATGGTCTGGCCGTGGGCACGCACGAGCTGCCCCAGAATGGCATCGTCGGCCACATGATCGGCCAGCGCGGCGAGGCCGCCGATCCTTTCGAGTGTTGCGCGTGTCAGGGCCATGGTCGCCCCGAGACAGTCCTGGCGTCCCAAAAGGCGCGACATCATGACGCCGGGCATGAAGGTATGATTGATCTGGCAGGCTGCGAACTGACGAACCCAGCTGGATGAGGCCGCAAGCCCGGCGTAAAGCGTGGTCACCAGACCGACATTTTTGCCGGAAAGCGCATGAACGATGTCGCGCAGATAGCCCGGTCCGACATGGATGTCCGAATCCGACACCACGAGAATATCGTGCTTTGCCACCGGATACATGTTGATCAGATTGGCGACCTTGCGATTGGTGCCATGAGACGTGCCGTCGATGACGAGAGCCAGGTCGCGCTCGGGATAATCGCGTTGCAGGGACCGGACGATGGCAATCGCCGGATCGTCCGTGCGCTGAACCCCGAAAACGATCTGGAACCCCGGATAGTCCTGCTCGCAGAAGCTGCGTAGGGCTTCCTTGAGCAAGGGCTCGTCACCGTGGAGGGGTTTGAGAACGGTGACGGGCGGACAGGGCTGCGTAGCCCGGCGCGCAACGTGAGCAGGATCATGCTCGCGCCGGCGAAATGCCGCGATGAGCCCGGCACCGATAAGGGATTGCGCGCAGCCGGCAACGGCGAGACAGGCCGACGCATAGCCGAGCCAGCTCAGTGCAGGAGGCACGAGACCCCACTCCCCTTTTCAGGGTTTTTCATCTCAGGGGGCCGGGGCAGCATCTCAGTTGTTCATGAACTTTGCTGTCTTGCGATTGAGCAGCGTGACAAGTGCATCGGCTCCGCCGCGTGCCAGTGTCGAACTGAAATCCGCGCGCTGGGCGGCCACCTGGCTGATATGACCGTTAAGCAGGATATCGACGATGCGATAGCCACCACCGGACGGCATCATGACGTAATTGATGGCGGTCGGGGAATCGGAGCCGTCACCGATCGTGGTGTTCACGATGGTGCTGCCACCGGTCGGCGCGGCGCGTGTCGAGGGGCTGACCGTGAATTTCGCTTCGCCGCCCTGTTTGAAGCTCGAGACATAGCGCGCGATGGTAAATTCGCGGAATGCAGCGAGGAGGCGCGTCTGCTCATCGGCAGAAAGCGTGGTGTAGCGCATGCCGATCGAATTATGGAGCACGGTCGACAGATCGAAAATCCGGTCGATGACCGGAGCGATGATCTGGGCACGTGCCTGTGTCGACCCGCTCCCCGGAGCCTGGATCTGTGCAAGCGCACTATAAAGGGCATTGATCGGGGCGATGGCTGCCGGCTGCGAGGCTGCAGCCGAAGAGGGCGCGATCTGGGCGAGGGCGGGCGATACCAGCGCAACAGAAACCGTGGAGAGGAGCACCGCACCCAGACCGGCGCGCAGGAAGCGCTTTGCGGGAGCGGTATCGGTCGTTCTGCTGGAAGGCTGTGTCATGCTGCGTCCTCAAATCTTTCCCGGTCGGTGGGCGTACCCGGCGAGCCTGCCGTGCAAGGCTTTGTGGCAGGATCGACATGTATACAGGAATCCGTAGTGGGAAAGCTGGGATGGCTCATATCAATTACAAGTCATCCGGGGCCCGACCACACAGGGATATGTCCGTCATAACGTCGAAAAGTGCAATCTGCTCCCGAATCTTCAATAACGGTGGGAGGGAATGAGCGCATCGTTTCGGTTGAGGCAACCAAATTCAGCTTAAAGTTTGGTTAGTCATTACGTTGTGTTGTCGCCAAAATGACACAGTACGTGCAATGATATGTCGTAGATGTTGAGATTGGACGGAAGCTGGGTGTATAGGCGACGCTTTACCGCCCTGTTCGTCTCGTCTCAGGTCTGTTTCAGGGTCTGGCACGCCCGCTATCTTCCGGTGTCTTTCCCTAGATCTACAGGACCAACGGGTCTCAACGTATGACGTCTGCGTGGCATGCTGCGGGTTTTCCCCCTGTGGTTTCATGTCACCTGGTGTAGGAGCATAGAGTTACATGGCCGTTCCATTGATGCAGGCCGTCCGTGTCGGACGCTATGTGGTCAAACAGCATCTTCTGGGTCGCAAGCGTTATCCGCTCGTTCTGATGCTCGAACCCCTGTTCCGCTGTAATCTCGCCTGTGCAGGTTGCGGCAAGATCGATTATCCGGCCCAGATCCTGAACCAGCGCCTCAGCCTGCAGGAATGTCTGGATGCCGATGCCGAAGCCGATGCCCCCGTCATCGCCATCGCCGGCGGTGAGCCTCTCCTGCACAAGGAGATGCCCGAGATCGTCAAGGGTCTGACGGCGCGCAAGAAATACGTCTATCTCTGCACGAACGGCCTTCTGCTCGAAAAGAAGCTCGACGATTACGAGCCGAACCCGTTCTTCTCGTGGGATATCCATCTCGATGGCGACAAGCCGATGCACGATTCGTCCGTCTGCCAGGAGGGTGTGTACGAGCGTGCGGTTGCAGCGATCCGCAAGGCGAAGGAACGCGGTTTCCGCGTGTCCATCAACTGCACGCTGTTCGACGGTGCGCAGCCCGAGCGCGTGGCAAGATTCTTCGATGAGGTCATGGCGCTTGGCGTCGATGGCGTCATGACGGCACCGGGCTACGCCTATGAGCGTGCACCCGATCAGGAGCACTTCCTGAATCGTCAGAAGACCAAGCAGCTCTTCCGCGACATCTTCCGTCTGGGCAAGGGCAAGAAGTGGCGCTTCACGCAGTCGCCGCTCTTCCTGAACTTCCTGGCTGGCAACGAGAATTATCATTGCACGCCCTGGGGCAAGCCGCTTCGCACCGTGTTCGGCTGGCAGCGTCCCTGCTACCTGCTGGGTGAAGGCTATGCCAAGACGTTCAAGGAACTGATGGACGATACGGCCTGGGAACAGTACGGCACCGGCGCCTATGAAAAATGCGCCGATTGCATGGTGCATTCCGGTTATGAATCCACAGCTGTGATGGATGCGGTCAAGCGTCCGTGGCATATCGCCAAGGTCGCGCTGTTCGGCCCTGAAACCGAAAAGCCGATGGTCCCCGAGATCTCTCTCGAGAACCAGCGTCCTGCCGAGTACAAATACGAGGCTCAGGTGGCCGAACAGGTGACCCTGCTCGAATCACGCAAGCCTTCCCGCGGTCCGCGCGTGCGCGTGCACAAGACCGAGGAAAAGCCGGTCGAGATTGCCGACGCGGCTGACTGATCGGGCCGGGGCCTGACACGGCAGGGCGGAAGAAAACCTTTCTTCCGTCCAGACTGGTCAATCACGGCATGACAGCCTTATCCTGAAGGGGCGGACATACGATGCGTATGTCCGCCTTTTCTTTTTTCGAACGAAGGGCACCATGCTCACCCCTATTCTGGTCATCTGTCTCCTCATTGCGCTGAACAGCATTTTCGCCATGGGCGAAATGGCGCTGATCTCGGCCAAGCGCCCACGTCTTGCGGCACTGGTCAAGCGCGGGGTACGCGGCGCCGAGAGGGCGCTTCGTCTGGCAGATGAGCCGCATTCCTTTCTGCCGACCGTGCAGATCGGCATGACACTTGTTTCCATTCTCGAAGGTGCGTTCGGCGGTAGCCAGATCGAGGAAGATCTGGCTCTGCTGATACGACGCAGCGATATGCTGCGTCCGTTCGCCAATGAACTCTCCATCGGCATCGTGGTCATGGGCATCACCTTCGCCATGCTCGTCTTCGGTGAGCTGGTGCCCAAGCAGATCGCACTGCAACAGCCCGAGAAGATTGCGGCCCGCCTCTCTTTTGTCCTGTCAGCCCTGCTGACCGTCTCGCGCCCTGTCGTGGCCCTGCTGAGCGGCACATCCTCGCTCGTCCTGCGGCTCTTCGGCGTGGGTGGCCTGACGCGCGCGGCAATCACCGAAGAAGAGCTGCGTGCAATTCTGGCAGAGGGTGCACAGGCCGGTGTGCTGGAAACCGAAGAGCGCATCATGATCGAGCGTCTGCTGCGCCTGGCTGATCGCCCGGTGCGCGCTATCATGACGCCGCGTAACGAGCTGTTCTGGGTCGATCGTCACGCCAGCCGCGATGCGCTGATCGTCAAGCTGCGCCAGTCCACCTATACGCGTATTCTCGTCTGCGAAGGCGATGTGGATCACCCTGTCGGTGTCGTGCTGGCCAAGGATCTGATGGACCGTCTTCTTCAGGGTCTGCCCATTTCCATCGAAGCCGCACTGCGTCAGCCGATTGTCGTGCCCGACAGTCTGACGGCACAGGATATGATCGAGAGAATGCGTGGCGAGCGTCTCGGGATTGCGTTCGTGCTCGACGAATACGGTTCCTTCGAGGGAATCGTGACGCCTTCGGATATTTTCGAGGCCATCGTGGGCGACGAGAACGCAGAGAAGAACAAGACCGAGCGCGAGAACCCGCAGCAGCGCGATGAATACGTGCTCGACGGTTTCATGCCAGCGGATGAGGTGCGCTCCATTCTCGACCTGCCCGATCTGCCCGCAGCAGGGAGCTATCACACGCTGGCCGGATTTATTCTCGCCCTGCTGAGGCGTGTGCCCGCCAAGGGCGACAAGGTGGTGTTCGGCGGCTGGCTGTTCGAGGTGACCGAAATGGAACAGCGCCGCGTCACGAAAGTACGCGCCAGCAGGCAGGTTCTGGCAGAAAACTGAGCCCGGACCTTCAAGACGCAAGGGGATGAAGACCGTATGACGGGGGATGCGATGGGTGCGTGACGGACCGGGCGTTTTATCGCAGAACCGAACAGGTACGGGCTTTGCCTTCTATACCGGTCTGAGGCTGCGTTATCTGCTTCTGGCCTGCAAAAGGCTGCTCATGCAGCGCTGGCTTGCCCTGATGCTGATCGTTTTGGCGTCACCGGCCATCCCCTTCGTTTCGGTTCTCGTCCGGCTCTCCCAGCTGGTTGCACAGGTTTTTGTCACTCATGGGCATGCAGGGCGGCATTTCGGTGCGCTTCTTGTCATGCAGGGCCTCGCTCTGCTCTGGTCCGATTCCCTGCGCAATATGATACGCGGCGGCCCGTTTCGCATATTTCTCGATACACTGCCCATCGCACTGCCCATGCGGATAGGTGTGACCGGCGCGGTCGTCGCCGTGATCGATCTGCCGCTCGCTCTCCCACTTTCGATGGGTGTGGCCTTCACCGGTCAGGCCTCCATCGCAGCCAGTCTGGGTTATTGCGGCAAGGTGGGGCTGTTTATGGGGATGACCGTCATACTTCAGGCTGCGCGGATCGAGTTCGCCTGGGCGGTCATGGCGTGCATTTTCATGGCGGATTACGTTCTGGCTCAGGGCTGTTCAACGCAATCGCCAGCCTGGGCGATCCTGTGCCTCGCACTGGCTGTGGGCCTCACGATACTTGCACTCCCTGTTGCGGAACGTTTGGCGCAGGCGGGCTTTCCGGCCCGGATGCGCGCAGCCGTTCTGTCGCGACGTCGTTTCGACTCACGCTCAGGCCTGACCGAGCGAATGATGCTGGTACTGCCGCCGGTCCTGAGGCTGCAATGTCGTTGCCTGTGCGAACAAGGGAGTGGTGTTTACGGGGCGCTTATGATGGCGTCTGTCCTTCCGTTCGCGCTCTGGGCACTGCTGCGTGGTTTTGCTTATGACAGCCGCGCACTCCCGGTCGAGATCGTTGGAATGGGTCTGGCATCGCAACTCAGTCTTGTGCCCTTCGCTGCGCTCGAGCGCGCCCATGCCCGTGCAGCGTCATTTACCCGCACATGGCCTCTGCCGCGTGGCTTCTGGTGGCGCCGCGATCTGATGCTGGTTCTCGGTGGCTTCGTGCCGCTCGGTGTCCTGTTCCTGTTGCCGCTTTATCTGCATGGGCGGCTGGCTCTGTCACAGGTTCTGGTCGTTCTGCTCTTATATACTGTGTTGATTGCCACCCTCAGGGCGACGCTGGTCATCGACTCACGTTGGCGAGCCATGGCGACACTTTCTCTTGCCGCCCTATGGGTCGGCTCGATTCTGAAAATATACATGCCATGACAGAAAAAATGCCCCGTTCCGCATCGGTGTCCAGTCTCTTCTGTTCGGGAGTGGACGTCGCCTATGCCCGTCGACCCGTCCTTCGCGATGTCTCGCTCGCGCTCGGAAAGGGCGTGCATGGGCTGTGGGGCGCGAATGGGTCGGGCAAGTCGACCCTGCTTCGGGTCCTGTCCGGTGCAGCCCGCCCCGATCGTGGCGTGGTGTCGATCGCCGGGCATGACCTGGAGCGTGATCCCGTGGCGGCGCGGGCAAGGCTGGCCTACGTGCCCGACGAGGCGCCTCTTTATCCGTTCATGACAGGTCATGATCTGATGGCGCTCTGTGCCTGGGCGCGCAAGGCGCCGGCCTTGTCGCCTGACCTGATCGACGGGTTCGGCCTCACCCCTCATATGAACAAGCGCTATGACGCGCTTTCCCTGGGTACCAGACGCAAGATGCTGATCGTCTCAGCCTTTATCGGTGCGCCGGATGTGATTCTGATGGACGAGCCGGGCAATGGGCTCGATGCGGCGTCGCATGATTTTTTCACGGCGCTGCTTCGCGGAACAGGGAAGCAAGCCTGCGTTCTGATCTCGACCCATCACGCCTCGTTTCTCGAAGCGCTGGGCGCGACAACCATCGCCATGACAACTCTGGGGACCGCCTGACCCCGAGGCTTAGGGATCAGGCGATCTTTTGCGTTTCGTCAGTGATAGGTGACCGGGCGCGCGCTGGCGATCTGCTGCTCGTCCGCAAAGCGCGGCCATTGTGCATGAGCCAGCGCATGAAGCGACGGAGCAGGAAGCCCCAGCTTGTCTGCATAGATCCAGAGATAGGCAAAGGCGTGATGCACGTAATCGCGCGTCTCGCCATTGGGCAGGAGCTCCATGAACAGAAGCGGATCATGCGTCATTTCCGACTCATGCGGTGTTCCGCTCTCCCAGCGCGCAATGGCACCGGGGCCCGCATTATAGGAAGCGAGCGTATGGATCAGATCGCCGCCCTTGGGTGCGTCTTCCGAACGTTCCGAGAGCCCTGCAAGATACTGCACATATAGCTGGCCGATCTCGAGATTGACGGCCGGGTTATGCAGTCGCCCCACCATATCGGGCGGCACGTTGATAACGGCCACACCATGGGCATCGAATGTCGGTTTGGGGCCGCTGACGAAGCTTGCCGTCAGGGGGCGTATCTGCATCAGGCCGTGAGCCCCGGCACTGGACGATGCCTTGGGATCGAAATTCGATTCGAGACGTGTCAGGGCATAGACGAGAGCGGGGTCCATCCTGAAGCCGTGACGGGGAGCCAGCTGTGGCGTCGGGAAACCGGCCAGATGGGCGGGGCGACCGTCTCGCGATCCGAGGATGGTCGCAATCTGTTCGGATAGGTCGTGCAGACCGGCCGCTGCCGCCACAAGCTGTACCGAATGGCAGAGTGCCGTGTCCGACGCGATATCGGGCCACATGCGACGCAGCAGGGCTTCGGCACGGGCCGTCTCCCCGATCTGGAGCAGGGCGAAAAGACGACGGCCCTGCGGGGTCGCGGCCACGGCCTCTATATCGATCTCGCCCATGACCGGAATCGGGTTCTGCAGGGCGGTTTCGTCATCGGAGAGCAGGGCGTCGCGGGGGAAACCCTGTGCGGTAGAGGTCGGGTTTTTCTCGTTCCCGTCGTCGCTTTCACGACCGGCGTGATGGAGCCCGAGCATCTGTCTGGCGAGAATGCCATAGAATGTGCCGGGCTCTGCTGAAGCGCGCTGAAGCCATGAAGTGGTCAGGGTGGAGGGATTGCCGATATGACGATGGGCACGCGCAGCCCAGTAAGCGCTTGCGGCGCGCACGTCATTGGTGGTCGTCCGCGCGCGCGATGCCTGCTCGAAAAACGAGGCGGCATCATGGAACGCGCCCTGTCGCCATGCGGCCAGACCGGCCACATAGCCTGCATAGCCAAGCTGGCGCTCGCTCTGGACAAAACCGTTGCGCGCGGTCTGAAGCGCAAACGCGGTCTCGCCCGCGCTCAGCATGCCCAGAGCAATCTCGGCCTTGAGCTGCCCGGCATAGAGCGGCGTCATGCCCGGTGTGGCGTCGATCAGCCTGACGGCGCTCTGCCCACCCTTGATCCCCCATGAGATGCGCTCATTGACGGTGCGGTCGAGCAGGGGATTACGGTTGAGCTGGCGCGATAGTGGGTCTGTCGTAGCGACCGTTGCGCTCTGCGTCGTGTCGGAAGGCGCTAGAGGGGAGGGAAAATTCTGCTGGGCCACGCTGCCTTTCGGGCTGAGCGAGACAAGCAGGGACTGGATGGCGCTGGCATCGGCCAGGCTGGAAAAGGTCTTGAGCCACAGACGCAGCTGCACGGGCTGGGGATGATAGGCAGGGTTCAGATAACGCTCTGCCAGCAGATCACCCATCAGGATGCTCTCATGGGCAGCGCGTGACCGCGCTATGGCGGTGTCGAAATCACCCGCGCGCTGGGCGCGGAACGCCTCTTTCAGAAGCGCAGCATCTGAAGCGGAAAGGGGATGGGGAAAACCATTCGAACCCCCAGACATGGAAGATCGCGGCGTTGCAAACGCCGTTTCCTCGCTCTGGGCATTGTCATGATCGGCAGGGTTAAGCGTCGGTTTGCTTTCCTGGGCACGAAGCGGATTGAACGTCGCTCCCGCCACAAGCATCGCGCACAGCATAAAAGCACGGGCGCTATTACTCGACGCGAAATAAGAAATTCCTCGCATGGTGAGGAGGCTCGTAGCCGCTCTTGCCTATCAAAGCAAGAGTTGCCAAAAGGTCACACCAGAGGAGTTCGCTATTCTAAGATCGTTTCCTGAATTCTACCAGAGGGATGCGGACAAAAACCGGCGTTTTTTCAGGTAAAAATCAATTTTTTTTATTAAGCCCCTGCAACTCACTGTGTCAGACGTCGGCACTCAAGGTTTCCGCAAGAAAAACGAGGTCTTTCCACATTTCCCGACGGGCTCTTGCACTGGTCAGGATCTGTTGCGGATGTTGCAGGGCAAGGGCCTCGACAGTCGCGCCATTATCGAGTCGCACAGCAGCCCATTTGCCCCTTGAGCGGGCGACGCTGGCCTGCTCGTCAACCAGAATACGCAAGGCAGTCGGTCCGAAGAGCAAAAGCCGCTTCGGCTGGGCCTTGGCGATGACGGCATTGAGCAGGGCGCGGCATTCGCGTCCCTCGATCAGTGACACCGCCCGCCCGCCCGGAGGACGCCATGGCAGCGCAGGGCTTTGGGAGAGCGAATCGCGTGTCAGGCCGATGCTCGGCAGAATGAGGTCGAGCAGTTTGCCGGTTTCTCCGGCAAATACCTCGCCGGAGCGGTCCTCATCCGCATCGGGGGCATCGCCGATCAGCATGAGATCCGCCCCTTCAACGAGTCTGGGCCGTACGCTTGTCGAGGCGGTGCGCGCCAGAGCGCAATCGGGAAAGGTCTCGACACCCCAGAGCGGTGCCGTCTGCGGGTCGACCATGGCCGGTCGCACGGTGCTGGCAGGTGACGGGCGGGCCGGGGGCCTGTTGCCCTGGCTATCCCTGGCGGAGGCATTCTCGCGGCCGGACATGCGGCCGGACGCCCGCGTTCCTGCAACGGTGCCTATGGACGCTGGCCGGTCCAGACGCTGCGGGGGCGTTTCATCGAGGAGGCAATCCACCCCCCATTCCCGGTACAGGTCCAGCAGGGCGAGAATCTCGGATCGGTCCTGTCCGGACTGGCAAATGGACATGATCTCTTATCAGTTTGGTGTCTGCTCACGTTCAGTCTAGATTGTCGCACGATGCAAACCAAGCGCTCTCCGTTCCGGCTCGTCATTCTTGCGGGTCTTGCCGCTGCCTCCGGCACTTTTGCCCCCAGCGCGTTTGCCGCGGGCCCGCACGACAATGTCATTGCGCTCAAGGCGCCGGCCCAATCGCTGACCGGAAGCCTTCTGGGCAGTATCGTGGCCGTTCAGCGCAATAACATCCCCGATGCGTCGCAGGCTCTCTATGATGCGGTTATGCTGGGATATCGCGATCCCGGCTTTACGCTCATGGCCCTGCGTTACAATGCGATGGATAGCGGCCCCGAAGCCGCTTCGCATGCGCTTGCCCTTGCCCGCCTTCTGCCCAGGGAGAGTCTGGCCCGTATCGTTCTGGGCACAGCCGCTTTTCGCGATCGTCGCTGGAAAGAGGCAGAGGGGTTGTTCGCCCTGCATGGAAAATCGCCTCAGGGCTTCCTGCGCCTTGCGGGGCAGGGGCTTCTGGACTGGTGCCGCTACGGCGCATCGCCTTCACAGGGCGACGAGGACAATGCCGTCGCCTCCCTCTCCGACCCTGTGGCCTATCTGGCCCTGCTGCAACAGGCGCGTATTGCCTCGTTGCGTGACGAGGCAAGCACAGACAGCCTGTTTGCGCGGCTCGATGCCGGTGCGGGCTCCGTACCGCCTCTGCTGCGTGTGCTCACGCTTCAGTTCGAAGCCGACTGGCTGGCTTATCGCCATCATGAAGGCGAGGCATCGAAGCGTCTCCATGCCGTTGGTGCCATGCTGCCTGCCTTCCAGCTTGTGTCGTCACGCCTGAAGCCCCAGAAGCTTGGCGAGGTGACGCCCGCCCAGGGTCTTGCCGAATTCTATATCGGCATCACCACCCTGCTTGGCGATACGGGCGCACATGACCGTCATGCCGGATCGCCGGATCAGGGGAGCGATCAGGGCGAGGACTCGGCTGACAGCGCCGGAGACTCCCAGGCCGATGACAAGCTGAAAGACGTGCGCCAGCTCAAAATCTTGCTGCTGCGTCAGGCCCTGTTCCTGCGCCCCGATCTGACACTCGCCAAAATCCTGCTCGCCGAGGAACTGCGTAATGACGGGCAGCTCGACATGGCACAGGCGGCTCTCGATGGCGTGGCGGATGACGATCCACTCGCACCGCTTTCCGATCATGCGCAGGCCCAGATCGCTCTCAAGCGGCACGATCTGAAGGCAGCGCTCCATGCGCTCGAACGCGTCAGCAGGGCCAATCCGGACAACCCCGATATTCTCAACGAGCTGGGGGCGACGCAGGATCAGCTCGGTCTGTCACAGGAAGCTGTCGAGACCTATACGCGTGCCCTCAACCATGTCAGCGTCATGGAAGCACGCGTCTGGCCTTTGCTGCTGGGACGCGCCATTGCATGGGATCATCTCAAACGTCGTGACAAGGCACAGGCCGATCTCGATCGCGCCCTCGCTCTTGCACCGTCAGAGCCCGTATTGCTCAATTATGCGGGCTATTCCGATGTCGAGCACGGCGAACGCCCCGAACAGGCTCTTTTGCTGCTGCGCCACGCCATGGATCTTGCCCCTGACGATGCCGAGATACGAGACAGCTACGCCTGGGCGTTGCTCAAGCAGAATGGCGATCTCGCCCAGGCGTTGCCGCTGCTGCTTTCCGCCGTGAATGCAGCACCCGGTGACGCCGAAATCGCTTATCATCTCGGCGTGGCATACTGGTATCAGGGACGTCAGCTCGAAGCGCGCGACCAGTGGGATCAGGCGCTGAACAACAAGCCGGAACCCGAGACGAAAGCGCTTATCGAGGCGGCGCTTGCGCGCGGACCCGACTTGCCTGTTATGCGTGGACGCCCCATTCCCGCACCGCGCTGAAACAATGCGGTTTTTCGTACCGAGCGTGACCTATCCGAAATAAAGACCCTGAAAAGACAATGATACAGCCTTCCAGTGCAGCCAGCCCAAGTTCTACAAGCCAGTGTTTGACGAGCCAGCGTTCGGCAAATCGGTGTGCAGCCGGAATGCAGGGTAACGGACAATGAGCCCGGATAACGCGCTGGCAAATCACTCTGAGGCCCGTCATTCAGAGGTCCGTCACTCACTGGCACGCGCCAAGATCAACCTGTTCCTGCATATCACGGCGCGGCGCGATAACGGATATCACGAGCTGGACTCACTGGCGGTCTTTGCCGACACGGCGGATCGTCTGGCGCTTGTCGGGCAGGCAGAGCCGGGTGCCCCCATGGCGCTGGGCATTGACGGGCCTTTCAGTGAAGGGCTCGATGCCGGTAGCGATAATCTGGTGTTGCGTGCGGCTGCAGCCCTGCGTGACGCGGCATCCCTGCCGCAAACCGTGCCGAACTGGCACATGCGCCTGACCAAGAATCTGCCCGTTGCCTCGGGTATCGGCGGTGGATCGGCCGATGCTGCTGCGGCTTTGCGTCTGCTTGCCGACGCCTGGGACTGCAAGGGGATCGATCTGGCCCCCATCGCTGCCGGTCTCGGTGCCGATGTGCCGGTTTGTCTGGCCCAGACGACCCAGCGCATGCAGGGCATCGGCGAGCGTCTTGTGACGCCTCCCCGTATGCCACGTTGCGCCATGGTACTGGTCAATCCAGGCATTGCCGTGCCGACCCCCGCCGTCTTCCGGGCATGGAAGGAGTCGCAGGCGGGTTTCCGTCCTGCCGCCTCCCTGCCGGTTTCGTGGCCGGATGTCGGTGCCCTGGTCGAATCGTTGCGTACCACCGCAAACGATCTCCAGCCGCCCGCAATAGCCCTGTATCCGGTCATAGGAGACGTGTTGCAGGCGCTCTCGGCTTCCGAGCACTGTCTGTTTGCGCGTATGAGCGGTTCAGGTGCGACCTGTTTCGGTCTCTATGCTAGTGTCGAAGAAGCGCGTCAGGTGCTTGCCGGCCTGCGCGCACGTGGCTGGTGGGCCGAAGCAGGGTGGATCCATACAGCACAGGACTGATCTTAAACCCCGGAAAGAGGAAGATCGATATCATGGGTGCGAGAATGCAGGTCATCCAGAAAGAGGATGGTACAGGTGCAACCTTGCGTTTCCTTGAAGGAAGCGGTCTCGATGGTGAAATCGATCTGACGCTCGATCAGCTCAGCCAGCTGATCGCCAATCTGGGGCGGGTCCGTTACGCCATGACGGCGGCACAGCCACAGCCTTCCATAGGCAACGCGCCTTTTCTACCCGTTTACAGCACTAACTGGGCCCTGCAGATCGATGCCCTGACGGAGGGGTCTACTCTGGCTTTCCAGCATCCGGCTTTCGGTCCTGTCGGCGTGGTTTTCGGCCCTGAGGATTCGGAAAAACTGATCAAGGGGCTGAAGCAGCATCGCGCCCTTATGGCCGTCAAGACGAGCCGCCGCCCGAGCTAGAGCGGGGTCACACGATTGCGGTGCTCGACCCCCGCGCGGCCTTCCTGTGCGGTAGACGGTATCCGGAACACGAGACTCTGGATATGCCAAGCAATGCAGATACGACGTAGCGCGCAATCGTTGCGTCGGGCGCTTGTCAGGATTTTCTGGACAGCTTGCGCCAGACGGCAACCAGCGCCGCCACGGCCAATATGCCCGTTCCAAGGCCGATCCGCCGTGGAATGGTCAGGAGAAGCGGCTTGCGTCCCTGCTCGCGAAGCGGAACCCCCTCATAGGGCCCATGGGCGGCATAGGCTCCACCGATGCTTTCGAAAAGCGAATCGGCCTCTTCTTCGGCGACACCTGAGGCAAACTGCGCCTTGAATCCCTTTTTCGCCAGAGCGCGATCGCGCAGGGAAGGGGCAAGACCGTTGATGAGGCTCGGCAGGATGGAAGATGCCCCGACCCAGATATCGCGATGATGGCCCAGAACCGCCTGACAGATCGCATGAGCGGCAATTTCCGGCTCGTAAATGCGCCCGGCGGGTTTGAGCGCATGACCTGACAGATTACGGGCCCAGCCAAGGCGTGGCGTGTTGATGGAGGGGAGATGCACCACTGTCAGATCGATATGATCGGACAGGGCACGTATCTCGGGGCGTACGCTGTCGCAAAAGGCGCTGATCGCAGCATGGGCGCCGTTTACTGCTGCCTGCAGAGGCAGACCGCGCAGAGGATGCGCCAGTCCCAGATTGACGATTGTGCCGCTTCCACGACGACGCATGCAGGACAGGGCGGCCTGTGTGCCGAAAACCGATCCGAGATAGGTCACATCGGTGACGCGACGCAGTGTCTGGGCATCGAGCGAGAGGACGGGCCCGATGGCCGTGACACCCGCCGCATTGATCCATACCGTGATCGGCCCGAGCTTGCGTTCGATCGTCTCTGCAGCCGAGGCCAGGGCTGCGGCATCGGAGACATCCACACTCAGGGTCAGTGTGCGTATTCCGCTGCTTTCGAGTTCGGCGGCAGCATCGTTGAGCCTTTGTGTATTGCGGCCGATAAGCGCGATGTCGAAGCCGTAAGAGGCCAGCATACGGACGGTCGCGCGCCCGATACCGGCTCCGGCGCCTGTGACGACGGCAATCTGGTTGGGCATGGCAATCATCCTCACACGGTCTACAAAAGAGTGACTGCCAGAATGCCAGCGATGATGAGAAAGAGAAAGCCTGCCATCACAAGCGTCAGGCGACGCTCGATGAAATCGCGTATGGGGGCGCCGTAGAACCAGAGCAGCGTGGCCACCAGAAAGAACCGCGCGCCGCGCGTGACGAGACTGGCTGCAATAAAGGGCAGAATGGCAAAATGCGCTGCACCTGCGGCGATGGTGACGATCTTGAACGGTATGGGCGTCAGCCCCTTGAGCAGAATTATGGCCACGCCATACTGGCGGAACTTCTCCTGCATGACCGCAAGCGTATGCTCAGCATGATAGAAGTGCACGATCGGCAGGGCCACATGCTGGAGCAGCATTGCGCCGATCACCCAGCCCAGCATGGCACCGCATACGGACCCGATCGTGCAGATGCCCGCCAGTACGAAAGCGCGCTCACGTGCTGCAAGGATCATCGGGATCAGCATCAGATCGACAGGGACGGGAAAGAAGGAGGCTTCTGCAAAGGCGACGGCGAACAGCCACCAGCCCGCATGAGGGGATGCCGCCAGAGTGAGCATGCGTCGATAGAGCGGCTGGAACACGTCGGACCTCCAGGGTGAGCAGAGCGGTCTGAATGACCGATGTCCGGGGTTATGTCGAGCGTGGCGCCCAGAGAATGACTGCAGCGCCCGCAAGGCAGATCGCGGCCCCCAGAATATCCCAGCGATCAGGGCTGCGCCCTTCTACGGTCTTCATCCAGATCAGCGAGGCAGTAATGTAAATGCCTCCATAAGCGGCAAAAGCACGACCCGCGCTATCGCTGTCGATACGCGTGAGAAGCAGGGCGAAAGCCAGAAGACTGAGCGCGCCGGGCACGATCCAGAACACGGAGCCGCCCGATCTGAGCCATGTCCAGAAAGCGAAGCAGCCCGCGATCTCGGCGAAAGCGGCTCCTGTATAGAAAAGGAATGGGGTCATGGGGATCGCAAGCCGGGGGAACGCAGTCAGCGGGAAAGCGGTCGCTGAACTGCGCAAGGTGCTTCTTTTTCCACGCTTCAGGCGCAGGGAGCAAGCGTGCAAGCCGTGCCGGAACATCTCGTATTCGGTGATTGATTTATCGCGGGTTCTATATAAAACACATAAAAATCGTTGAATCTTATGCATGATGATCGAATAACGAAAAAAAATCGTTCAATTCGGCTCGTCTGTCTCTGGTCGGATCATCACCCTATGTCTTTCTCATCGCTATCGCGTCGTTCGGTCCTGTCCTCGCTTGTCGCCCTGCCTCTGACCTGTGGCATGCGGTCTGCCCGTGCTGCAGACAAGACCATTCGCGTCGGGATCATGGCAGGCGAGGATGAGGATATCTGGCGTCTTGTCAGCCAGAATGCGCAGAAAGACGGGCTGACGCTCAGGATCGTCACATTCTCGGATTATTCGACGCCGGATGAGGCTCTGGCCTCGCACGATCTCGATGCCAATTCCTTTCAGCATATGCCTTTCCTCAAGGCCCAGTGCGAAGGGCACGGCTATAAAATCTCGCCGGTCGGCAATACCTATGTTGCGCCTATCGGGCTGTATTCGCGCAAGTGGAAGACACTCGCCACGCTCCCCAAGGGTGCCGTGATCGGCGTGCCGAACGATCCCAGCAATGAGGGGCGTGCACTTCTGCTGCTTCAGTCGCTCGGTTTCATCAAGCTCTCGCCTTCAGCAGGATTGCTGCCGACACCGCTCGATATCGTCGAAAATCCGCATGATTTCTCCATACGCGAGCTCGATGCCGGTGTGGTCGGTCGCGCCCTGCCGGATCTCGATGCTGCCGTGATCAATACGGACTGGGCGCATAAGGCGGGCGTGGATGTGGTACGTGAGCGCCTTGCCCGCGAAGGTGTCGAGAACAATCCCTATATCTGCGTGATTGCCGTCAATACCGAGGATGTGCAGGCACCCTGGGTCAAGCCGCTGGTCAAGGCCTATCAGCAGCCGAACATCCGTCAGGCGCTGATCGATGTCTACGCCAATACTGTGATCCCTGCCTTTTCATGACACTGCTCGATGTATCGGGTCTGTATTGCCGTTTCGGTGGTCAGACCGCTCTGCACGATATCAGTTTTCAGATCGACAAGGGTGAGATCGTCGGGGTGATCGGCAGCTCGGGGGCGGGTAAATCCACGCTTCTGCGCTGCCTGTGCGCGCTCGAGCGCCCGTCGGAAGGGCGTATTCTGCTCGATGGCGCCGATCTTGCCACCCTGCCCGAAAGCGATCTGGTTGCGGTGCGACGCAAGGTCGGACTGGTTTTCCAGCATTTCAACCTGCTTTCATCGCGTACGGCTGCCGGGAATATCGCCCTCCCTCTCGAAATCGCCGGATGGCCAAGAGCCAGAATCACGGCGCGGGTGGAAGAACTGCTGACACTGGTCGGGCTCGCAGGCCATGGTCACAAACGCCCGTCCGAACTTTCGGGCGGACAGAAGCAGCGCGTGGGTATTGCGCGTGCCATCGCCAATTCGCCATCGCTGCTTTTATGCGACGAAGCGACATCCGCTCTCGACCCCCATACGACAGCGTCCATCCTCGAACTTCTTGCCGAGATCAATCGCACGCTCGGCCTGACGATCATTCTGATCACCCATGAAATGGAGGTCGTCCGCCGTTTCGCCCATCGCGTTCTGGTTCTCGATCATGGTGCGCTGATCGAGAACGGCACCATGGCCACGCTCATGCGCGACAGCCGCGGCGATATACGCCTCGAGCGCCTTCTGGCCGATATTCGCCCGAGCCTGCCCGATCCGGTAAGGCAGAAACTCGTGGCCGATCCGCAGCCCGGATACGACACACTGCTGCGCGTCGTTCTCGGCGCCAGGGCTGCAAGCACACCGTTCCTGTCCATCCTGACACGTCGTTTCGATCAGGATGTGACCCTTGTGCAAGGCGGGGCGATCGATTGCGGTGGCGAGGTCCTGAGCGACATGATCCTGGGTTTTTCAGCCCCGTTGAGCCCGGCACTCAGCGTTTTTCTCGACCAGCAGGCCCATCTGACGGAGATACTCGGTTATGTACCGGCTGATCGGTAAACTCATTTTCGATTCCACCCTGCAAACGGTGGAAATGGTCGCTGCCTCGACCCTGGTCGCCCTGCTGTTCGGCCTGCCGCTGGCTGTGCTGATGATCGCCACGCGGCGCAGGGATCTCTACGATCTGCCATGGCTCGGCTACCCCATCGGCTGGCTGATCGATGCAATCAGGGCCATTCCGTTCATTATTCTTCTGGTTCTGCTCATTCCGGTGGCCCGTTTCATTGCGGGCACATCTCTGGGCACGATGGCGGCTATCGTGCCGCTCTCCATCGCGGCCATTCCCTATTACGCCCGTATCGCTGAAATCTCGCTTCAGGAAATCGAGCCGGGTCTGATCGAGGCCGTGCGCGTCATGGGGGGCACACGCTGGATGGTCATCCGTTATGTGCTGATCCCCGAAGCGCTTCCGGGTCTGTTATCGGGCCTGACCGTGACGGCTATTACCCTCGTAGGCGCTTCGGCCATGGCCGGAGCGATCGGCGCAGGAGGGCTGGGCGATCTGGCCATCCGTTACGGCTATCAGCGGTTCAATACGACGATCATGCTGGCTGTCGTTGCCGTGCTGATCCTTCTGGTGGGGCTGATCCAGGGGGCCGGTACGCTGGCTGTGCGTATCGTCCGGCGCTGAGGCCGGGCGACGCTGGGTGCATGGGATTTGATCAAGGCGCAGCAATCTCGATCCCTGGGCGGGTTCGGGTGGCGCCCGGCCCTGTCACAGGGGGAGTATGACGCTTGCGCGCAGGCCGCCTTCGGGGCGGTTGGCCAGCGTCACATCGCCGCCCTGACCGCGTACGGTCGAACGGGCAATGGCGAGACCCAGGCCTGTTCCCCCCGTTTCGCGGTTGCGACTGGTCTCGGCGCGAACGAAGGGTTCGAACATGCGTTCGAGGTCTTCCTGCGGCAGGCCGGGGCCGCTGTCATCGATGCGAATGCAGATAGTCTTTTCCTGACCCGGCGCACGGGTAAAGGCCACGCTGATCGAGACGGAGCCACCGTATTTGAGCGCATTCATGACGAGATTGGTAAGAGCACGTTTGAGAGAGAGAGAGCGTGCCTTGATCCTGATTGCAGCTTCGGGCTCTTCATAACTGATCTGATCGGCCAGATCGGGGCGTGCCTCAGCCGCCTCGTCGGCGATGGTTTGCAGCAATGCGCCCAGATCGAGCGTCGTCATGGGCTCCTGTGCCGAGCTGTCCCGACCGAAAGCGAGGGTCGCGGCGACCATGCTTTCCATCTCATCGAGGTCGGCCAGAAACTTGTCGCGCAATTCGTCATCGTCGATGAACTCAGCGCGGAGTTTCAGACGGGTGATGGGCGTGCGCAGATCGTGGCCGATGGCGGTGAGCATGAGCGTGCGGTCTGTCACGAAACGTCTGATACGCGCCGCCATGGTGTTGAACGCCAGGGCTGCCTTGCGAATTTCCGTAGGGCCCGATTCGGGCAGGGGTTGCGCATTGACGTCACGCCCCAGCGCCGTTGCGGCGTTGGCGAGTGTGGCCACGGGGGCGATCAGGCGGTGAGACCCCCAGAGAATGAGCCCGCCCCCGCAAATCGTCATGAGTGCGAATGAAATCATGAACGTGGGCGAACCGAACGGATTGGGCGGTCGCACCGTGTAGCTGATATCCAGCCAGCGATGATCGTCCGGCATCTGGAGCGACATTGCATAATGACGTGTGCCGGGCTTGTGACCGATAATCATGCGCTGGGGGCGCAGGCGTGGCGGCAGCATGCCCATACCGGCAAGAACCGGAGGCATGAAGGCCGCCATGCGATGTTCCTCACCCGGAGGGGCATCGAAGCCACCGGAAGGCGGTGGGCCGTTCGCGAATGGAAAAGGGGGACGACCTTCACCGCCGCCCATTTCGCCGGGAGGCAAAAAGCCACCTTCTTCCTGCATGCCGGGGGGGAGGGCCGCCGCGCATCATGGGATTGAGGCCGAGTGGTATGGGGATGAAAGCGCCCGGCAGATGGGTGTCGGGCTTGCTGTCGAGAACGATCCTGAAGTTCGAGGGCGTTTCGATGGCAGCAAGACCCGCCTCACGATCGGCAGGCGGGAGTTCGACCAGCGTGTGATAGATCGAAAAGGCGTGATGCTCGTTTTCGTGCATTTCGGCACGGTCGGCAATGTTCAGGTGATCGAGGGCATGAATGGTCAGACCGGCAGCCTGAACCACGCACAGCCCGGCAATCAGCAGCAGATTGGTGCGCGCCCGAAGCGAGCGCGGCAGAAGGCGAATCACAGCGTCAGAGGCGTTCGACATCGGCGGCGAGAACATAGCCGCCCCCGCGAACCGTCTTGATCATCTGGGCATTGCGCCCGTCATCTTCCAGCTTGCGACGCAGACGGCTCACGGCCACGTCTATGGCACGATCGAACGGACCGGCCTGACGACCGCGCAGCATTTCCAGCAGCATGTCACGCGTCAGCACGCGATTGGCGCGTTCGAGAAAAGCCAGAAGCATATCGTATTCGCCACCCGTCAGCGGCACCTCGGCCCCGTCGGGGTTGAGCAGGCGACGGCGGGCCGGTTCGAGCGTCCAGCCCGAAAAGCGTATCATGCGTGAATCGGCTGAGAGCTTCTTGTCCGAACTGTCGGCCGTGCGGCGAAGCACGGCACGAATACGGGCCAGCAATTCACGCGGATTGAAGGGTTTGGCCACGTAGTCATCCGCACCGAATTCGAGCCCGATGATTCGGTCCGTCTCATCGCTCATGGCTGTCAGCATGATGATGGGCACATTGTCCTGACTGCGCAGCCAGCGTGCGATGTCGAGCCCGCTTTCACCGGGGAGCATCAGATCCAGCACCACAAGCTGATAGTGACCGGCTGCCCAGGCACGACGGGCTTCACGCCCGTCGCGGGCAGCTGTCACCCGGAAATGGTTGCGTTCGAGAAAGCGGCAGAGAAGCTCGCGTATCTCGCGGTCGTCATCAACGATGAGAAGGTGCGGGGTCGTATCCATGAATGTAACATTGGTCCGAATCGATCCGGCCTCACAAGAGGCTGTTTCATTCCGTCACAACTTGCGAAAACCCGTCTCAATCGAGCCAGGGGGGTGTCGGCAGGTTTTTTGCCCGCAGGAATTCAGGATTGAAGATCTTGGACTGGTAGCGTGCGCCGCCATCGCAGAGGATTGTTACAATCCGATGCCCCGGACCGAGGCGTTTTGCCACGCGAATCGCTGCCGCCACGTTGATACCTGCTGAGCCGCCGAGGGAAATCCCCTCGCGATCCTGAAGCGAGAAGATCTGCTCCAGGGCTTCGGCATCGGGAATGCGCTCGGCATCGTCGATGGTGACGCCTTCGAGATTTCCCGTCACGCGCGACTGACCGATCCCTTCGGTAATCGAGCCGCCAGACACACTCAGATCGTTCGATTTGACCCAGCCATAAAGACCCGAGCCTTCCGGATCGGCCAGAACGATTTCGGGGCGCTTGCGCCCTGCCTTGTCGGCCAGATCGCCAAGTCCGAGGGCGACGCCTGCCAGCGTGCCGCCTGTACCGCAGGCACAGGTAAAGGCATCGACCCGCCCGTCGAGCTGATGCCAGATCTCGGCAGCGGTAGTGGCGCGATGACCCTCACGATTGGCGGTGTTGTCGAACTGGTTGGCCCAGACGGCATTGTCGGTTTCCTCGGCAATGCGGCGTGAGACATGAACGTAATTGCCCGGATCGCGGAACGGCTTGGCAGGCACCAGGCGCAGATCGGCACCGATCATGCGCAGAAAATCGATTTTTTCGCGGCTCTGCGTTTCAGGCATGACGATGATGGTGCGATAGCCGCGCGCCTTGGCCACCAGCGTCAGACCGATACCCGTATTGCCTGCCGTGCCTTCCACGATAACGCCGCCCGGCTTCAGAACGCCGCGTTTTTCGGCATCGAGAATAATGGCGAGCGCCGCACGATCCTTGACCGAGCCACCGGGATTCATGAATTCGGCCTTGCCATAGATCTCGCAGCCCGTGGCCTCCGAGGCCAGCTTCAGCCTGATCAGGGGCGTCCCGCCAATGGCGCCGATCATGCCCTCCGAAGGATGCTGCCAGCCCGGGATAGTGCCGCTTGGGATAGTACCCCCCGGGACGGTGGCGGTTGCGTGTGAGGGTGTCATGTTCTGCGTGGTCATCTGCATTCCATCCTATACGTCTGCGGTTTGAGAGTTTAACGTCGCGACATGTAAAATAAATGAGGAAAAACGATGGTCGACTGTATTTCAGCGCGTGCTGCCTGGGAACGTCTCGAAGCGGACAGGGATGCCGTTCTGATCGATGTACGTACGCCCAGTGAATGGCAATTGGTCGGGCTGCCCGACCTGTCACCCATCGACAAGGATGTCAGAACGCTGAGCTGGGACCCGTACGACGCCAATGGCTTTGCTGTGGCACTGCGCGAGCTGGTGCCGTCGCTCCAGACCCCGGTCCTGTTCCTGTGCCGTTCCGGCGTGCGGTCGCATCAGACGGCCGAACTTGCTGCCCATCTGGGTTATGTCGAGAGCGTGAACGTGGTTGAGGGGTATGAGGGTCAGCCCGATCCAAGTGGACAGCGTGGCCGTGTCTGCGGCTGGCAGTTCGAGAATCTGCCGTCGCTTTTCCCCGGCTGACGCCGGGTATCCCAGCCGTTTCCCGACGCCTTATCCGGGACATGGCTGAATGATCGGACAGAACGATCAGGCCGATCTGCCGCGTGACGCGCGCCCGGACCTGTTGCCAGCGCGTCGTCTTCGGAAATCCGCGTCAGAAACCTGCGCGATGCAGTGCGTCGCGCAGGGTTTCCGCCTGACGGGTAATATGCTGCGGCGTCACCTCATCCAGATGTGGAATTTCGGCCAGCACAGGAACGCGTCCGAAATGTGCGATGGCAGCACGATTGGCTGGGTTGGGCGTGCCGCTCATGACCACACCGGCAATGGCCATGTTGCGCTGCCTGAGTGCCTCGATACTGAGCAGTGTGTGATTGATCGTTCCCAATCCGCTACGGCAGACGAGAATGACAGGCAGATCGAGCGTGGCTGCCCAGTCGACAAGCAGCGTGTCGCTATTGAGCGGCACCATCAGGCCGCCAGCACCTTCGACAACCAGTGTTCGGTCGCTCTCTGGCAGGGTGAGTGCTGTCGGGTCGACCTCGCGTCCTTCCAGGGCTGCGGCATCCTGCGGCGAGAGCGGAGCAAGAAAAGCGTAAGCCGGTGGGATCACGCGTGAAGAAGGCAGTTCGGCCAGGGTTGTGACGCTCGCCGTATCGCCGGCCTCGTCGCTGAGTCCGGTCTGGAAGGGTTTCCAGTACGTGGCATCGAGCGCTTTCGTGACGATTGCTGAAACCAGCGTCTTGCCGATACCGGTATCCGTGCCGGTCACGAAAACGCCACGTGTCCTGACGGCGCTGCCATAGGCGATCCGGTAATCCATCTCGTTGGTCATCCTGTCGAAATGCTGCATCACGCGGCGAAGCTGCGTCGATGTAAGAGCGCGGCTGCCCTCTCTGGGGGTGGTGGCTCCGATGGTTCTGAGATCCTGCAGAAAACGGCGTGCCGTTCCGACCGGATCGCGCTGCGTTTCGCCCTCCCAGATACCCCGTAACGAGGTCGGATAATCGGCCGAGAGCTGTGAAAGCGCGGGATAATCCGGAAAGCCGCAAGGCAGGCCTTCTGCCTCGCAGGCTTCGCGCCACTGGGCAAAGCTGCCCTGCGCCAGTGTGGTGACCTCAAGCCGGCCGCCCGGTGTCAGAAGATGGGCAAGACGGCGGAAGGCAGCAGCACGGTCATTGAACCACTGGATGCAGAAGCTGGAGCAGATGAGATCGAACGGTCCCGTCACCTCGGGATGCTCGGCATCCATCACATGATAGATCACGCCGGGCACGGCTTCGCGCGCACGCGCGATCATGCCCGGGGAAAGGTCGATGGCCGTTATCTCGGCATTGGGGAACAGCGCGCTCAGCTTGCGTGTCAGCGCGCCGGTGCCGCAGCCGAGTTCGAGAATGCGGGCAGGCGGCGCGGATGAGGCATAACGCGCGGCAATTCTCTCGGCCAGCGCGGTCGCTGTACGGGCCTGTACCCGCGCGGCGCGATCGTAATCCTGCGCCAGATCGAAACAAGCCGCGATCGGGACCGAGCGGGATGAAGGTGGAGAGGACGGATTCAAGCGGCCTGCTCCAGCTTCGAGGCAACGAATGCGGCGCAGCCAGCAGGATCTGTCAGGGGCAGCAAATGTCCGCCATCGCACGCATGGTGTGTGGCATGCGGAAAGCTCGCCTCTGTCATGGCAGGAGAAACGAGCGGGTCGTTTCGTCCGCTGATACAGGTGATTTCTGTTCCCCGCTCCAGGGCTGCCGATCTGGCATCGCTGTCGATCAGGCTGTCGAGACCTGCAAGCAAAGAAGAGACGTGAGGCGTTTCGCAGGGAATGAACGGGTCGAATTGCTGCCTGAACTGCCTGACGACCCCAACGGGATCGCGCATCAGGCGGGACTTCATACGGGCTAGAATGCGCAGCGGAATGCCTTGGGGATAGTCTTCCGCCTGGCTGAAACGGGCAAAACCGTTGAAAGCCACAAGGCCGCGGCACAGGGGCGCGCGACCTGCAAGACAGGCCAGCGTTCCGGCAGAATGCGTGATGGCCAGATAGGGCGTATCGGGCAGGGTCAGCGAAACCGGTTTGCCCGTATAGCCGCATTCCACAAACACCGCCTCCGGCCGTCCCAGAGCGTCATGAAGCGGTGTCCAGAAGCCGGAATCGAAACTCCAGCCATGCATGAAAACGAGCTTCATGACCGGATCTGCTTCAGGGCTCCGGTCAGCGCATCGGCAAGCCGTTCGATATCGGCTTCGTCATGGCTTGCGCTCAGGGCGAGACGCAGCCGGGCAGAGCCTGCGGGCACGGTGGGGGGG
>CAJQZM010036678.1:0-34751 GCA_907164665.1 Colias nastes
TTCACATTAAATAAATATCGATTGTTTCAGTTTGTAGCCCTTTCAATAAATATATTTGTAAATACCGTATCAGACTACAAGTTAAAAAGAGACTATTTTTTTAATTTCTATAGATATGGCAGCATGAGTTTTAAATTATGTTGACATATTTTCTACCAAAATGATAGCTACAAATAGTCACTATTAGGAGTCCAGTCTGTTTAAAGATCGCATCTATTTTTTACGCAATCTAGAAGAGCACAAAAATCTAAAAAAATGGAAACCATAAAAAAATCTTGTTTAAATTTATGTGCATAATTACGTAAATATTAGGGAAGAAAAAGATAGATATTATAATTATTGTATTTTTATCGATACGTGACGTCACCACTTTGTCAAGCACTAAGCCTGTCAAACTATTTTCTTTTTCATCCTAAAACAAAAAGGTGGAGGTTCTATGCTCGTATAATAATAATTTTAATTTATTTTTGCATATTTTTTGTTTTTAATTTAATTTAATTTATCGTTTTAAAAATAATTTAGTAGGTATACCTACATACAAGTATTGTAAATTCTGGTTTAAAATAATTATTGAATATATGTATAATACAAATATCAAGCATTATAAATAATTTAGGTACATTAAATGTCCGTATTTAAGCAAAAAGGAACCACCCAGCAAACACGCACTTCTGAGATATTTAAGGATTTACAAAAACATTTGCAGCTCTGTTAGATGAAGTAAAATTAATATTTATTTTATTTAAATTCATTGATAAATTACTTATTTAAGCATGTGTATATAAATTTGCTCTGAATACTCTTAAACTTTCTAGATAATTAAGAAAATTTGCATGTGGTTCCTTTTAACATTTATCAAATGATAGGTTTTCTCTTATACAAAAAAGAACCACAACCCAGGGATTTAATGATATAAATGAAACTATGTATTTATAATATCGTAATAAAGGTTTAATTAAAAAAATATATAAAATAATACTTATAGAGGACGTTTATTCGACGTTATCATCAAATTGGATTTCAAAATCCACCGTGTCTAGTCCATCTATGTGGTCTTCTATTGCATCATCACTAATGAGACCGTTATAAAAACTCTGTGCATCTTGTGGAATGAGATGTAATATGGCCTGAATATCGCTTGAAGGTGAAGAAAACTTTTCCAAAGGTATCGACGTATTGTATTCTTCGTTATCTTCTGTAATAAAAAGAAAAAAGCTTTAAATCAAAACAATAAAGCCGCGTGGCTTTTATACGTAGGTATATGGCGACAGCAAAATATTATTAGCTCTTATAAAGCCGTGTTCCTACTAGACGACTAAGTATGCTGTAGGTACATGCACTATGTACAAAAAACTGGCTAAGTGTGAGTCAGACTCGCGCAACGTAGAGTTCCGTACCATTATCTATAAAAACGGCAAAAAAATCACGGTTTATTGTATAGGAGCCTCTTAAATATTTATTTTATTCTGTTTTTTAGTATTTGTTGTTACAGCGGCATCAGAAATACATCATCAATGAAAATTTCGACTGTCTAACTATCGCGGTTCATGAACCGTGATAGTTAGCTCTGTCTCATGAGACAGAGGGACAGACTGACGGACAGCGGAGTCTTAGTAATAGGGTCTCGTTTTACCCTTTGGATACGGAACCCTAAAAATCATACGCAACAGTGACCAAACCTAGCAAAAAATTAAATAAACCTGTTTAAATTTTGAATTTCGCGGACTAGGGCCTTGTTCCGGTCAAAACAGTGGCAGCGCGAGTTTTAAAATCAAACAAATAATTATATACGCTGAATGTACTGTACTGAATCTGAATCTAAACGTATTTTACCAAAATAGTAGGTAGGTACCTAGATCATCGACAGTTATTTTTAAAACAGGGTTTAGTAGTTTCATCTCACAATGACAGATGAATCGTAACAAAATGACTCTTTTCGACTCGCCTTCGTGAACAACAACAGACGTAAATCCACAGAAGATTCCTCTTGTACTTACTTAATGTTTTAAATTATAATTAAAATTGTAAAATCACTCCACAATCGGGAATGAATCAAAAGTGGATAAAGCGTACCTGCATCTCAGATTCAATAAGTACTTAAATGCATTAATAAAACTACTTACCCGTTGTATCTTCATTTTATCTTCGGTGTTCGTCTCCAATGCTTTTCTTACCAATTGCTTGTTTATTTATTTATTACTAAACATTTTCACATTTAATTTTAAAGGTAATTAACAAAAACAATAGAACTTACTTCGCGGAGAAAAAAACGGCCGTCACGTAGGTATTCGAACTACTTCGCTGAATATCACCTATATTGACAGATGTTCGACGTTTTACTTAAAAAATTGGAGTTATTTAAGCTATTTAAGCACTTTGAGCTATTTAAGTAATAAAATTGTTGTTTAAAGATGAGAAGCATTGTAACAAGTCAAGGCATTTGGTACCGTATAGCGATGATGTGTTTCAGGATGTTTTACAATATTTATTTATGCATGATAGATCCGCATGCTTGTGGTTTTATTTTGCAATAAAAAATTACAATTAAATTATGAATTTATTTTACGCATAACCATACCACAGAAACCTGGTTCCATTTTGTGTATTAAAAATAATTGTAATTAATAGAAATATGTGTAATGTATAATGGTACCAAGTAAGTGCGGATCTGTTTTGTATAAAGTGACATGATAGTAATATCGTTTATTTGTTTGAACAAAGCAGTCCCGTGGTGCTGTGGTTCGGTTTTGCTTCATATGTATTATTCGTTGTTGCTGGTGGTTCCTTTCTGCTTTTAGTATACCTTGTTTCCAAGGTAAAAATCATGTGGTTCTTGTTTGTATAAGAATTTAGACCACTTTTAAATGAGTATTCTTCAAGAAACGTAAAAAAGCAAATTTGTCGAGTGGTTCCATTTTGCATAAATACGGACAAATAGCCTTCGGCGTCCATAACAAAACAAGATTTCGAAATATAGCACTGATAAAAACGTATTTACTTTTACAAGGTGTATTAATTCGGATTGTTTCTTCTTGTAAATTCATATTTAGGCTACACCATTTTTGTATTTTAACGGGTTTTAATCTCAAAATTACCACAAAATCAACTGTGAAAAAAAAAGCAAACAGAAATATACAGGCCGAATTGATAACCTGCTCCTTTATTTTTGAAGTCGGTTAAATATCCAAAAGGTAACAGCCCTATAGCTATAACAGTGCTTACGTCATAATTTCATCGCAGGGGCACACCCCGGACACTCCATACAAAATTATCGTTTTGATAGTCACACTGTAGAGACTGCAAATGTGTGTGTTAACGCTTTATGGTTGGCACATTTTTGACTAGCGTAAAAAAAAATTCGCGTTTTTCTGATGAAATACATCCGTAAATATCTAACCATTTTCTACGAAAAACGATAATCACAAATCCAAAATAATAAAATTACTTTAAGTCAATTTGATTAATGTTGTCAATCTTCGTTGCGTATCGTCCCTGTAGAAAAATGTGGACCATTTTTAGACTGATCGTGCGGGGTGAGGTAAGTGTTTAATTTTGGCGGGAGGCGGAGAGTGTCCGTTCTGTAGCGTTTAGCTACTAATATGTATTCTGTGGCAGGGGCTTAGTTTCCTAACTGTATGTACGTATATATCTGTCAACTGTGGCTATAGATAAATGAGAATACTTTTTGACTAGTGGTAGGAGACAGTTTCAGACCTTCTAGATGTGTGTGCTTATCTATACTATAATTATGTCGGTTGTTATAAAAAAAGTATTAACGAAATCGGTTCAGTCGTTCTCGAGTTTTGCGCTTACCAACACATTTGGCGATTCATTTTTATTATAGGTATAGAAGATTCTTCTATATAATAAAAATGAATTGCCTACTTCTTTAAATATATTAGATCTTAATCATCATGAAAACAAAAAAACATATTATAATCAAAAGCTGTTAATTAGTTGAAGTTTTGCATTAACCCTACACGTTCTTCTTAACATTTGAACATCTTTTTGACCTAGATCAAAATATCTAGAAATCTATCTTTCCTCTGCGAACAGACTTGTATCTCTCGGGTTAGAATCAGAACTGCTCATTACGCGGTCTACCATATTGAAGAAGTTGTCAGAGGCGGCTCGTCCTCAGGAGCGCTGGTGCAGTGAACTCCCATAAATAATTATAATAAAGTTATACCTGCTCATTATTTAAAATCTATCATAAAAAAACTCCAATACTAATATCAATAAAATAAGTAACTTTACACATTACAAATAAAATACATCATTACATACAGTACTCCAAAAGTAATAATGCGCATAGAAATCTTCGCCTCTGTTCGGCAACTGTCATATTCCCGGAGCGTCCGAAGACGATATGTATATAGAGTGGTTAAATGCATTTTCTTCATGCATAATTTAGTAAAATTATGTTTTTTGTGCTAAAAGAGATTAACATTGATTTGAAATTAACGATTTTGTTTAGATAATTCCTTGTAAGTAAATGGCGAGGATAACCCCACGATTGCGAATATATCTTTGTTGGATTGATTTACTTGGAAAATTTTATAGTACTTTTAAAGTGTCTTACTGAAACTGATGTAATGATGGAAGAAAAGAAGGTTAAAATAACACAAGATTTATATTGTAAAAAATATGGTTTTCAAACACAGGTTTACATTTAAATCATAGAAATCTAATCATTAAAATCTCAGTTCAAAAGTATTTACAGTACTGATCATTCCACAATATTATTACAATTACAAATAAATAAAAAACACAATCAAAATCAGGATTATCTTTATTTCTGACATTGTAGATACATCGGAACTTTCATTATGCTCTTCTCTCTCATTTTCACTTTCCCTACTGCTATCACCTGTGTAAATAATCATTTCATCGATTAATTCAATTCACTTTTAAAAACAAAACGAAGAAGGGTATGTAATAGCAGCTCTATATAATTCCACACAGAGAGAACACGTGCAGTCACCGCCAATATTTAAAGACAACTGGCGGATATGTGAGTTTTTTGACTGACAGGCTACCGTCACCACAATCATACACAATCAAAAACAATAATTGTTTTTGATTGTGTATGACCGTGAATTGACTTCTATTTCTTTTGAACAAGGTGTAAAATGCAAGTGCATTGTTTAGGGCTCTTACGATTCAATGATTCGGGTGTTTTTGGAAATACGACAATTAGCGAAGATCTGCATGCGCATTATTAATTTTGGAGTACTGTACACTCTTGTTCATTTCATAAGTAACGCGCGAAACGGAGCTTACGGAGCGCTCTCGATTGCGCTCATATGAAACAACATTCAGTACATTGCCTACATATACGAAATCCAATAAGAGTGAAATAGAAATTTCGCCACAGTCCTGCGCGTGAAACAAAAGATTTACTCCGGAAAAATAGCCATTTTCGGAGCGCCGCTCTCAAGCGACGTTGCGCATCGCATGACAGCAGCAATTGCGCGCGACGTTGCCACTCCTATATTATAAACAAACCTTACAAACACTATGAATATTGAATACGCTCGCAGAATGCAAATTCGTGAATTTTCTAATTTTGCTAAATAATAATTGAATTCGTTTTGAAATACTTTATAATTTTTAGTGTTTATAAAGACATTTATAATGTGATGCTCATTTTTTTTGTAATACATTATCCTGCTAACGCTATTTAATTGTATTTTCGTTGTTTTATTTCAAGTGAACACCCATACAATTTTGTCACGAGCCGCCTCTGGAAGTTGTACCAAGTTTCACTGGCGCTGCCAGAACTCAAAATTTAAACTTAAACATCTAGATCTACTCAATACTTATCCTGGCTTTGCCTGTATTTTATCGAAATCAAAATATAAAATAGCTCTTTTTGTTAGAGCAATATTTTTTTAACGAGATTATTACAAACATACCAATATACTTTAATTTACTAGACTACAGTTTGATTAAGATGTAGATACTTCTACGTAGTTTAATTAAGTATTTGTATATAATATGTCGTATGTATAATTAACATAATAATTATATATTTATCTTAAAATGTTAAAAAGATAGGGAAATAAAGGGAAATAAAAAACCATAATGCCTGGTAGGTATTTATTAAAATCGATACGTGCTTTGTCTTAACTTGCTACTTAAATAGGGCAATATAAAAAATTCTTAAATAATCGAATCCGTTTTCATTGCTTTGTCGTTGTCGTTTGAATCTGAAAAAAAATAAGCATTTAATATTTTGTCGCAATACAATTTGATTGGAAGAACTTCCTGTATAATAATAACGGAAATTATAAAATCTACTAGAGCAAAGCATGAAGAATAAAAAAAAGGATATTTTCTTCGTATTTCTTACTTAATCTGTAAGTTTTTTCAATTTATATTAGACTGTAACTCGCTTAGATTTAATTTTCGGACATTGTTTACTTTAGAATCTATCAAGTTTTTATCTTATCTATTATAATCTAACTTGAAATCTTATAGAAAATGAAACTGAAAAAAATAAGATTGTTTCATATAGAACTTGCAAATAGGATTAAAAACATACCTCAAATCAATCGAAGTTATGCGCAAGGGTTTCCCAAGCAAAGGGTGAACAGACTTCCACCCCTATCCTTGAAGCAGAAGCAGGCTTGGCAGTTGTGGTGGTACTTGTCACCACTGTACTTGCAGAGACCTGGACCTGTTAATATTTATCTGTATGTTAATATTCTTCTGTATATGAAACGGCTGGTCAGATTCTAGTGAAATTGATATGTTGGAGAGTCAGCATATTGCCGCATATTTATGTACCTTCTGCATGTTAGATAACTTTTAAATGGTTAGATTGATTCAAGAGCTTTATTTTTATTTATATAACAATGTATAATAATTTTCTAATAGTTTTTTCGTATACAATCTTTTCAAGGCAAAGGATTCTCAAACAAGGCTCGGACAATAACGAGATTTGGAACCTTTAGGATATAATATGGTTAAATTTAATAATATTAGTGATATTAGCTTCCATTCTGAGTAATGAGAAAATATTGCTTACATCAATAACAATACAAGCCATATATTAAAGAAAATAATAACTTTCTGGTTTGGGAAATGAATAAAAAAAATTACGTTAGATTATATAGAATCCGCTAAGGACAAGAATTTTGAAAGCTTTCTTTGCTTAGTTTCAAAGAAATTATGCATAATTTGTTATGGGATTTTTTTTGGGTATGTCAAAATAATTCAGATCCGAATTTCTTATTTTTACAAAACACACGCATTTTTACAAAATACACGTACAAATACGAGTAAAGGCACAACTCTTGTTACAAACAAACAGATGGGCATCCATAGGAATTCGAAACAAGCAAAACCTGTGGGACTTAAGAAGTTTGATTAAACAGAATTTGCATGAGATCCGCCATCTATTCTATTTTTTAATTTATACCCGAAAACTTTGCACCGCAGGGCATTCACTCAAAAATTATATGAAACTTGGTTATTTTTATTAAAGAATGCCTGTGTCGTCTTGAGTTGTGATTTTAACACGAAACTGTACTTAAGGACTTACCAGAACGGATCAACGGTCGACCGGATGCCGTTGAAACTTGCGCCAGGCTTTGGGCACCTAAAGAATAAGGTTATTGTATTGCTCGCCCTTTCAGAGATTTCCAGAACATTCCTTGCACGTATAAATTGAAAAGCGATATTGTTAGTGCGGTTTTTCTATTACTTCATTTTTTTTAACGAAATCTTACATTCAGTATTATATGCCCATTCTTGACCAGAATCTTAAATTTTTTTTTTCAACATTGTGGGTCGTTAAGTCTGTTATCAAATAAGATAATCAATTTTTCATATAATGGGACCTATTGTCATGCTATTTGCTCATTTTTTCATTAAGGTTAGAGGTTATATGGAGGTCCTTAACGCATACTTGGAGACGGAATATGATACTGAGTAGAGTTCTCATCAATGTTCACTTTATGAGCAAGTGTATGAATAACCTTTTGTGAACCTCTACGCAGATATTTTTATAAGTCTCTACCTTGATTATTTTTATAATACTCACTTAATATGATGGAAAATTATTCACATATTCTTTATAATTTAAATTATTTTTTAATACAGCCTTAACTACTTCGTACATCGATATTCCATCGTATATCAGTTCAAACTATTCAAACCGAGAAATGACCACAAGTAGCAATGTTTAACTATACCTAACAAGGTATACACTGTGTACATTTCATTCACTGTCACGCGATGTCTCGCAGCGTCTGTGCAAATGTTTTGTTTAGTTTCGTAAATAACACCCGTCAAATATATTCAGTTAATGGAATTTCGGCGTCGACTTGCGTTATGCGATTTACTCACATACACGTGTTCCCGGAATGGGGGAGATGATTAAAAATGGGGTACATATTTAATATGTTCCTGGATTCAGTTGGTTAGTTACGTATGTTATGCAGCTGATACGCATGATTTATCATTTCAGCACGAGTATGGATAAAAATATTTACTTATTATACGGATTCCTGTTTTGAAAATAAGACGTAACTCTTCTTGTCTCGAATAAAATGCATTACATTGCAATTTATATTAAATGTAAAGAATTCAAAACTATAACTTACTTGCGCCACCTCCCAATTGTCCCAGTAGTGCAGAATTGTCCCATCCAGCTATTCCAGGCTGATACAAACCTGTAACTTTGCCAAGCTGGTACTGGTACAGAGACGGGTATAACTGTGTCGCTGCAATCGCACTAGTTTGTGCCTGTGCGTTTTGGCCTAACCCAGGATATAGTTGTGATCCAGCAAAAGCATTAGACTGTGCCTGCGCGTTTTGGGCTAACCCAGAAAATAGTTGTGATCCCGCTATCGCATTAGACTGAGCCTGCGCGTTTTGTCCTAGACCAGTTAATCCAGGGTACAAGGGATAATTTCCATAAATTCCTGGGAAATAAGAACTAGCTTGCGAATTAGCTATTGCTTCAGCAGAACTATAGGACCCTGGCATTGTATAGGGGCTTTGAGTGACAGTAGGTAATGTTGGAGTATAATTGGGAACTGTAAGTGCTGGATTTTGAGGCTGAACTAATCCTGATGTGTCACCATGATAAGGATAACCATTAGTAAATGGAGAAATATTCATTAAGCTAGATTGAGCGTTAGCTGTAGATTCAGCGGAAGCGGTACTACTTCCTGGGAATACTACTCCAAAGGGATATTGATTTGTGGTACTGCTTAGACCTTCTAGAAATTGTGGGTTTGCTAGATTGGGGTTTAATTGTGATAGTGCATCCGCTATAGCGACAGCTTCAGAAGAAGCTGCGTTAGCAAATGCAGATGCTTCGGTTTCAGCTTGTGCAAATGCCGAGGATTGACCAAAACCGTATGCATTGGCCAGAGCGCTGGCACTTGCTTCGGCGCTACCATAAGATCCATAAGGTTGGATCAATGGCACATCTGAAAGTAAATAATGTATTAGATACATTTTATGTACATAAATACTTCGTTTGATATGCGAAATTGGTTTAACCGACTTGTTTGCCTAAGTTACAGTTTGTAATTAAATAACCTTATTGCAAAAAACATCTAGCCTACAATTATTTGCATTTTAAACGTATTTTTGAAATGGGATATAAAAAATGAAATGTTCAACATATCGAAAAATCAATGATACGTTAAAATAAATAACTAGTTAAAATAAATACCGCAGTTTGGTAGGGGAGTGCAGCGAGCGATCACGTAATTAAAAACTGGCTGACAAGAACACACGTTGCAATCTACAACGAATGGCTGATTCGGCATTCGATAACGACATTTCGGCTCTGAAAGACGTAAATTTTTAATCAGATTCGATGTTGTTTACACAGCTATTAAAACAACATTACTCATCCAATTTGTAACGCGGCAAAGCTCACCGATATACACCAGGTTGTCATAGGGGGCTGGAACTATAAAAAGGCAACGTCAATCACTTGTACCAATAAAATATCCTATTTCACAATGAACGTTCGCTTACCCGGAGAAACCGCACCTGAAAGCAAGAGAAAGGGATCAAACACAATCGAAATTGGGCCGGTCGTAGCGTTTAGGGGCTATTTTTCTATGAATAGTCGTGAAAGCAATACACTTAGCCCGCGGTCAATGATTGAACGTTAGCGCGTTTGATTGTTACGATGATTGCTTCTCGATTTCCCGGGGCAATTCTGTTGGTTTCACCCCTCACCTAACTGAACGTGTACTTATAAATACTTAACGCGAGGGTGCGTGTGGTTTTTTTAGAACGATTTCATGGGTATTGATGAAGTTTACATATTGTATATATGTATGTAGATAAATTTTAATGTAGTGATGATATTTTTATAATATCCTCAATACAATAGAAATATTAAGTTATTACATTTAAAGACTACTAATATGAGCTTTGTTTAGGATCATGAAACCAACAGATACATATTGAATATGTCTCAATAAATATAATATATAGGCGTTGATGTCGGGATGTTTAGATGATTTATCCCAGACATGTTGGAAATTAAAAGTTGTTTTGCCGCAGACCCTAAAGGTCCTTATTGACCGGTCTCTGCGAAATAACCGCCATGTTTTCGCTTTTAACGGCACCTGTGGTCCGTAATACCAGTTTTTGCAACCGTTTGTCAATTTTGACGCCTGCGTCGCGCGACGCGTCGTAAATTTTTACTTTTATTTTTTTGTTTTCACATCGTTCGTCAGTTTGATACGCAGTTTTTCTCCGAAGTATTGTTTGCTATTTCGGCACGGCCTTTCAGTTATGTTTCGATGATATTATAGGTGAAGGGTTGTGAACTGTGAACATTTAAAGGTCTCTTTTTGTGCGTAAATGGATCCGCTTTGAAGTGAAATATTACATAATCAGTTAAACTATTCCAACATTCCCAACTACACAACTTATAATTGGGTCTGCCGTGAGTGCTAATTCAACAACAAATACGATATTAGGTAGATTGTTCTAATAGCTGAAGTCTTTAACGATTCTAGTTATATTTGACCCAATTTAAAAGAACACAGACTACGAAATCTAAATTAGTTATAACAAATGGTTAGCTACGATAGAGTATAAGACGAATGGCGACAAGAAAAGCAATTTAGCAAGCGAGACACGAAATTAGAAAACTGGCAGAAAATACGAAGTCGGTACTTTGTTTCATAGATATGTCCCGCAGTCCCGCTCCATTACAATTGTAATAGAATCATTTAATTTGGTAATACTTTAATAAATAACGTTTTTATACTTCATGGGTTTAGAAATCATTTTATATTATGTTCTTTTTTAAATTGGGAAAGCTGTGAGCTGATAACTATTTTCTTTACTAATGAATTGCCTATCTAAAAAGAAGTAATTTGGAATTCATGAAATATCTTTAGTTAATATCGGAAAATTTATTGATATTATTTTCTATTATAACCGATGTTTGAGTTGAGACAGCTGTGTCATTTATTAGATAGCTACGTATTACAATGTTAACATAAGACGAGGTCATGTTATTACCGATTTGTACTCGCACTAAAAGTAAATAATTAAATACATGAATAAAATTTAAATACTCTACTCTTCTTACTTCTATTCCAACTTAATATTTATGCTTTATAACACTAAATTAGTAAATTAAACTTACATTCAGGTCTCGAAGATCGTCTGCAAACGGGCGCTACGAAGATACCAAATTGTTCGCAGGTGCAAATCTTACAAATATCCTCTGGGCTTATGAATTCTGCGCCGATAGCCTGGTATTGGCATGACTGATCTGAAATTAATTATTCACATTTTTAAGGATATTATTATCGATACTAGAAAAAAATAATCAATAAATTGAACGATTGAAAGTTGAAAAATATCTTGATATTTACCTAAATATTGAAAAGGCTGTGGAACTGTAAAATAAAATTGAAATTAGTGAATTAATTAAGAATATTACATGTAGATTATTAGAAAATAAATTCAACATACTTACTTGGCGTTGGTTCCGGTATTGGAGGGAACGGTTCGAGCGGCCAAAGCCCTTGATCTATGAAGTAAAATAAAATTACAAAATATGCATAGACTTTCTAGTTATCTGCAGAACGAACTCTTACATTATTATCGTTATTATCATGTTAATTTTGTGAATGCATAAGCTATTTCAATGGTGTATAATTTTTCGCTTATGTAATTTAAAATTTTTATGAGAATATGGGAAGTCCTTGTTAAATAAGTTCACTGCTCGTAATGTTATATTTATTTGTACATAATATTATCACACTCGTACAAAATAAGACACAAATTCTTACCCGGTATTGGTGGCATAACTAGAAAAAAATAGAAATACCATTAGTAATATTGAAAAATAATGAAAATTTAGTTATTACGCTGACGTACTTGGCTCAGGCAACGGCTGATAGGGGAGTAGGGGGTACGGTTCTGGTCGTGGTTCTGTAACAAAAAGTATTAGTATGTGAAATAGAAAAAGGTGACGACAAGAAAACTATGAATTCGTATTTGAAAAATTACGTTCATTCATTAGTAGTTATTGTTTTAATATATTATGTTCATCGTTTGTTCCGAAACTAAAATTAATTTAATTGAATTACTTTAATAAATCTTATTATTTTAAAAGAAAAGATAAAGTTAATATAACATTATACAAACCTGGGAATGGCAGTTCAAGGCCTGAAAAAAGAAACGTGTTCTTACATGATTTAAAGATAAATTTTCCCGTAGATAACTCACATTATAGTATATTTATCTCTAATAATAATATCACAAATAGTAATCACATTGAATATAACCGATTAAGAATAGATAATAATATTAGTTAATATAAATAAAATATTAACTTACAGCAAGTAGGCTTGGTGTAACAATTGACTTCTATATTGATGACGCCAACGTCGTAGTACTCGCTGCAGACACATACTCGACACTCGTCCCATGGATGTTGGAACTGCTGGTTCGGGGGGTAGGGTCGGCATGAGCGATCTGTAAAATTATATTTTATTATCATTTTTGTGTTGAGGATTTGGAACATTGAATAAAGTAAATTTTCCTGAATATTGTTTTGGGCATTTTGCATTGAATGTGGCTTATAATCAAATACGTGTAATATAATATTAGCTATAATATCATTAATTGCTTGAGCTATTGTTCGTTAAATTAAATATTTAATTCATTTTTAACGAAGCAATGGAATAACATTTGAATTATATATAAAAAAATACTGGAATATTATTTATTAGTGTGATTAAAATGCTCGTAGACAATAGACGATATTATATATAAACATTCCTTTTTTGTTGCAAAGCGAACACGTACTTTAATTAATATTTCATATACTTACGCGGAGGTGGTCCTGGTAGCGGACTAGGTGGTAGGTCTGGTATCAACGGTGGCCAAGGAACTAAAAAACATTAAAAATAAATTTAACAACTTCTTCTCATAAGATTTTTTCCTCATGACAAAGTATCAAATATAACGTACTTTACATTAGACATAAAAAAACATCATAAGAACTATAACTATTTGTCGAAAAATACAGAATTATTTAATCAAACAGTTTGGACATGCCCTAGGATGATTTAAATAGACTATATTCAAAGGGTACGAAGCCGGCTGTGTTAGAGTTACGATCGCAATCTTGTCTGAAAATTGAACAAGTTGCAGGATACATGCAATGTGACTCGTGTGCTAATGCACTTCGATATTGGGAATAAACTATCCTAATAACAAGGGTATTAAAAGTTATGGCGGATGTCGAACTAGTTTTGGTTGCGAAATTTCCTTCACAGAATGAAGGAAATTTGTTAATTGAACGTCGTCTTTGAATCTTTTGTTAGTCTATTTTGTAGTACTATGTCAATGTTACAACTATTTTAAAAAGCGGTGTTTGTCAACTGTATTTTACTGCTATGTAGTTGCGCTCATGTTTCATGTAGGTAAATTTTGATCTTGATTTTTAGTTTTGTAGTACTCAGGCCTGAGTGACATTGAATCAAATACTGATTTTGTTTAATTGTGTAAGACTTACGTGGCTCCGGTTCAGGCGCTGGTATCGGTAAAGGTATAGGTTCTGGTTGTGGTATCCAAGGCTCTGGTACAGGCCATTCAGGTATCGGTGGGAACGGTTCCGGTATGGGCTGTATTGGTTCTGGAATCGGCCACGGTTCTGGTATTGGCGGGAATGGTTCTGGAATTGGTGGTAACGGCTCTGGAAGTAGTGGGAATGGCTCTGGAATCGGTTGAATAGGTTCAGGGAATGGGAACGGTTCTGGAACCGGTTGAATAGGTTCGGGCAATGGGAATGGTTCAGGTATAGGTGGTAGTGGCCAGGGCTCAGGCAGAGGTTCCGGGAATGGCCATGGCTCTATCGGTTCCGGGAATGGTGAAAATTCTTCTGCAAACGAATAACATTTTTATGAAGTATTTCAATTTTAGAAGGAACTAGAAATTGTTTTATTAAAAAGATTGTTTCGGAAAAGATGGATGTCGTGCTTCATACCGTATCATTATTGATTATTATTGACATAGTGAAGATGCATAAATCGTCAAATTTTCTTCTAATTAAACTCCTAATAAAAGCTTATAGTTATTAACTTCTACAACGAATCAACTACGGATATAAATTAGAAAGACAATCTATCGATATCGATAAAAAAATCTCATTAGCGCGTAGCCGTGCTATGAAACGTAAACGTACTTGAAGTGCATACGCTAATTATTTCGTTACACTAGATTGTATAACAACGTCGTTTGTACGAAATGTGGTGCAAATGTAATAAGAATAACATAGATATAGAATTTTCTATAAATTCATTAGTATTAGTATATTATAGTAATATTATTGAAAAAGAAGATAGATATGATATTGAGATCTACGTATTTGTTTACATATTTTTATCATAAAATTCATCACACCATTTATATTTAATACCAATTTTAATATTCCGTGCATATAACAATCCAAGCGTATATCAAACTCAAATAATATAAAAATACGCGCACGGCTCAAAATTAAAATGAATAGCACATAATTTAAACAGCTGCAATAAAGAGATTCTCACCGCATTCAGGGCTCGGAATGCATATGATACGTTGCTCAGGTATACCGAACGACAGGAACTCGACGACACACTCGCAAATCTGGCAAGCCTCGTACGGGTGAGGGAAAGGCACATTCGGAGGGAAGTTCTCACACAAAGGCACTGGGAATATTAAAAATCTCATAAGTGATACATTTGTGAATTTAAAAGAGCGAGTGTGCCGAGCACACGTGTCAGAAGTGAAACTTCTTTGGCAAGATTCAAAGATAACAAAATCGTCGCCTTACTCCATGACGTGAATGTGTTGCCATAACGTGACCTTAAAATTTTACTCTCAACGTCTAAAAAAGTTTCACTTCAAAAACACTTATTAAAAGACATATTTCAGACGAGCCTAGAGCCTACCTATCTTATTATTTCCACCGTGAAAATACGTTATTCATGGTCCATTAGATAATGGTCTGCGATAACAGAATCAGGGTTTACGGAATTGTATTAAGCGATTGGGATTAATGATAATATTGTATGTTCATTGAAGAGGCCGAGTGTAATGCGAATTAAATTAATTAATGGTGATTATTTAAATATCTGATGTTGTCGTGATTTTATTGCACCTCTCAATTGTGTTTTCACTGACATAAATTATATGTGTACGAATTTTTTATGCAAATGAAAATTTAAATTTATTGGAGATAATAACGTTACATAATTACGCTTTTTCAACATAAATGCTGAAATGTGTTTGCGCAACCATAAAAATTTAGATGCCGTGTGTAGGACACAGATACCCCAAAAATGTTTGGGTCAATTTGTTCATGAATATTTATCTGACCGTGCAAAATTTTTCATTAAATCAAGTGTTTATGAATTTCATACTCACTTGGTACAGGCTGCGGCGGGACAGGTATGGGCGCTGTAAAAGAATCAATGAATAAGATATAACATTGGATACGTTTTTGCATATTTTAATATATTTGCGTAATCACTTACGTATCGGGATGATGTCGGGCGGCAGGCCTGTAACAGTGTTTTATTTTATATATCATTTTCGATCTTTTCAATTCAGGAATCTTTTTCTATTTTCGTGTTTCGTGTTGTACATTCGATAGTTTTTGAAACTTTTAGAGAGATGCTTTCTAATTATTTATGATTAATTAGAATTTCGTCTCATTAAAACTCTTGTTCTTAAAACATATTTGACGATGTTTTTATCCTCTATTATTTAGTTTGAAATCTACAAAATAGATACTAAAAAGGCTCACCACATTGCGGAATATCCTGACATTCAATGAATACGTCAGGTTGACCAATGGGGTTGAACACCTGGCTGCAGACACACACTTGGCACGGGTTCAGTGGATTTTGAAAAGGCGTATCCTGAGGTAGCGGGGAACATGACACTGTGAAAATAATAAAAATTACCAAAATAAGAGAGAAAATTTAGTGAAATATAGAAAGGAATAAAGAAGATTGCAACGAAATGCAATTTAATGTGCTGTACCTATAGTTTATAGTTCAGTTTATATAATTATACAACTTAATCGTATAAAGTAATTTCCACCAGAATATGAATATGAATAACATAAATAGACATTTAACGTACATTCAATAATTAAAATAAAATTATAATTATGGTAATGTGAAAATTAAGTTTAATTTTCCTTTAGTCAATGATAAGTACAATCTCCTATTAGATAACATAATATGTATGAAAGCCAAAACATAGATTAAAAAATTGATTCTCACCTTGCGACTCCGGTGGTGGCAGCGGCGGTATCGGTATCGGTTCCGGTATTGGTTCAGGTATTGGCGATGCTGCGCAACTGTCGCATCCAACGCAAACCGGTACCAAATCAAAAAGCACATACTGACAAGCACAAATGAGACATTTATGGTCAATTGACCATATGCTATACATCTCACCAGGGTATGAACATTGTATATCACTTTGTCCTGAAATAAGTAGAATAATTGTTTAATTTTATTGTTATGACAACTCACCTGGAAGGCCTATAAATTAAAAAACCATTTTACATATTCTTAAAAGCCTGGCCTTAACTTACAATCACAAGAAACTAGTTTCCCAAACAATTCCTTTAATAATTATTAATTGAATAAAGATTTTCAAATGTTAATAGACTCTGCAAGATTTTAAAGTAATACGATGTCATCAAGGTACACGATTAACTCTAAAGGTATCAATTAAAATAATCCATTCTAATTTTCATGAACAATCATTATTAATTCTGTTTATGGTAACAAAAAATATATAAATATCTTACCAGTTATTGAAGTAGGTATGATGAAATTCTGTGGCGATATTGGCATCACATTTTCTGAAAGATAACACTTTATAAAGAATTAAGTTTCATAAAGAAAACACACAAATAAAATAAAATCAAACCTGGACTATACAAAGCTATAGATGATGCTTGTGATTCGGCTGATGCGTAGCTTAAACCAGGATTAAAACTAAATAAAATATAAAGTAAATAAGTATTAAAACATATTAAACTGAAACTGAAATTAATTTTTGAAATCTACATTTTACAATTGAGAAACGATTTAACGTTTTTCATCATAAAAAACAACCCATTAACGACAAATGTCGAAGTTATTTTAACTATAACATGATCTTGGAACTTGTTATTCTTATTAGAATTGAGCAAACGACGTACCCTGACCCATAGGGGTTCCAACCACCAGAATTCGCTAATGCTTGAGCGGCAGCAGATGCATAACTTGAATCACCAAGCCTGAGTAATATGAAAGAAATTAAAAATCACATAATATTATTCGCATATGCTTTTAGTAAGTATATAGAAACCAGATTATTTTACGACAGACTTGCATTAGAACAATTAAAACCTTTTAATTCCTACAAATAAAACAATTCGATGAAGATGCTAAAATATATGTTGAAAATGAACAAAAAAGCTTCTAAATTATACAATAAATAAATAGGATAAAAAATTATATACCCAAGGTTAAATGGATTCCATCTTCCAGCGTCGGCCTGAGCTTGAGCTTGGGCTTGAGCTTGAGCTTGAGCTTGAGCAAAAGACGAACCATAACTGAATGATTGAAATGGCCAGTCATGTCACATGAAAATAAAAAAAAACAAATAATCGTGATCGATTTTTTTCTATTCTTTATTATAAATGTATATTTTTATAGCATTTGAATGCCATTAAACCAAAAATATCAAATTCAACAAAAAATAAGTTACATAATGCACTAGCAAACCGGGCGAACTCCGTTTCGCTACCAGAGACATTTTTTCTTTGCTATAAACCTCACGGAGCCCGAGACCTTTCCAACGAATGCAAAACCGTGGAAATCGGTTCGTGCATTCTGGAGTTATAGCGTTAGGAAGGAAAACCCGACTTATTTTTATATAGTAGATTATATAAAAAAAAACAAAAGCTCAATCTACAATGAAGCTTACCTTAATCTTTATTGTAATTACAAAAAATATTGGCACTAATTGCAATTAGTTATAGAGTTTGTTTGCCTTTTTTATAATTCAATTATATAGTTGAGTCAATGGAATATACAATACACATTTTGAAGTAATAGATATTATGATTGTAAAGGAAGTAACGGTTACCTTGAACCGTACGGACTCCATCCACCAGAATTAGCTTGTGCTAAGGCATCCGCCGAGGAAAAACTAGATCCTAATCCCATGAAAGGATTTGACGGAGCCATTGGTTGTGCAAACCCTGAAAATGGACTTGATCCTGTCGATGACATAGCTTGAGCGTTCCCAAAAGCTTGTGCTGAACTTGAAGCTAAATTCGGATATAATGATCCAAATGGAGATGGGTTACCAAAGTTCTGTGGTAACCCACCAGAATCTGAATGGGATAACGCTTGTGCAAAGCCATTGCCACTGGAACTTGCAAAACTAAAAGCAGATTTATCTTCAATTTCATCTTCAGCATCATCGGTAGTTTTTAATTGCTCGTTACTTTCGCGTCTACTGGAAGGAGCCCCGCTACGAAGATTATGAAAGAATCCATTAGGTTTTTCCTCTGAAACGTTATCATTTGTGTCAGTTGCATCTTCATCTTCTATTATGCTTGATCTAGCTTCAACTTTTGGAACTTGTGTTGTAGTTTCGCCGCTATTTGTAGTGACACTTGCTGCAGACTTTTCCGCCGCTACTTCGTCATTAGAATCTAAGGTTTTTCAAAGGTCACGGTTATTCTTCATTGTAACTTATATAACATTAAATGAAGCATAATAAATTAAAAGCAAACACGCGTGTGAGTCTTACCAGAAAGTGGATTATTTTGTGTAGTTACTAAATTTTGACCATTCGTGTTTTGGAATATCAGGAAGGCAAGGAAGCATATACTTCCGATAGCGCCTCCCCGCATTCTTAAATCTCCAAAGTCGATCCACTATATCCGACAACAGCAGCCTTTATTTCGAATATTTAGCACAACTGCGCCTATTTAGTTCTTGTACCTCATTATAAATGCATGATAACTTTCCGTGAAAATTGTCAGACATATTGATTTATAGGTAATACATATGTAATTGAAGTATCGATTAGGAACGGTGTTGCTAATTTGTTCCATCATTGTAATTTGTTATAGACGCCCAACCATAAATTGGCAGGGCCTGACCCGTGTATTAAATACTACAGCTAATATGGGTGCTTTTCTTTTATTAGGATAATTAATTTATAAAGAAGGTAAAATAAAAGACAATATTATATCCCACTAAATTTATTTTATGAGTATGAAGCGTACGTTTTGCCATTTTACAATGCTCTCTTAATAAATTTTTTCGTTGTCCGAAGTCGCGCCATGTTCTGTGTGGAGATCACTAGAAATCAATCGTAATCTGAAATGAAAAACAAAAAAGTATTTGAATAGGTACATTTTTAAGAATTTTAATTTTTATGTAACAATAACTCAGTGTTTCATAAAATATTTTTTATGATGTAAAAAATAGACTTTTATAAGTAGCTCTATAATTTATAAATAAAAATTTAATTAATAGTTCGATTCAATAAATATTAACGCTTAATCAATTCGAAAGTCTACAAACTTATTATATGTAGAAACGTCGCATGGTTTCAATAGAATAGTACCTTTATTTACTCATCAGCCTCGGCGTTCTTTCCCCACGCGCTCGTTTGCGCTTGCGCGAGAGCCTGAGCGGAAGCGTCGCCCCATCCGCCCAAACCACCATAACCGCCCGCAGCAGCGTTGGCTAATGCTTCAGCCGATGCTGAGGAACCTCCGTATCCTCCTAATCCACCGAGTCCTCCGAGCCCTCCGAGTCCTCCGTATCCTCCGAGTCCTCCGAGCCCTCCTAGGAGACCACCACCTCCATTAGCGTTTGCAGAAGCATCAGCGATAGCGCTTGCCCAACCGTTTCCTGAGCTGGCTGCGTTGGCTTCAGCGTTGGCATTGGCCCAACTACCTCCATAGCCTCCTAAGCCTCCCATACCGCCCATACCACCTGAACCTCCTAGTCCTCCTAGTCCTCCTAATCCTCCCATGTCGCCGTATCCTCCTGCATTTGCAATTGCGTTCGCACTTGCGTCAGCACTTGAATAACCGCCATAGCCGCCTAGGCCTCCTAAACCTCCGAGACCTCCGAGGCCACCGAGGTAACCACCGCCGCCGCCGTAAGCATTGGCAGAGGCCTCAGCTTGAGCTTGAGCACTGGACCACCCGCCTCCAAGACCTCCGAGTCCTCCCATTCCTCCTAAGCCTCCTAAATCTAATCCTCCGAGTCCTCCGTAGCCGCCGCCGCCGTATGCGTTGGCAGCCGCCTCTGCGCTGGCTTGAGCATTTGACCATCCGCCGCCATACGGTCCTAGGTCACCTCCGCTATAAGCGTTAGCATTAGCTTCAGCATTAGCTTGAGCCCATCCACCGCCATAGCCTCCGAGGCCACCTAATCCTCCAAGACCTCCCATACCGCCGAGGCCGCCTAATCCTCCGAGGCCACCCATTCCTCCGAGTCCACCAAATCCTGGATATCCACCGCCTCCATAAGCGGCGGCATTCGCTTCGGCGTTCGCTGATGCACTTGAGCCACCTCCCCAGCTGTTGGCTGCAGCATTAGCCGCTGCGGATGCGGAAGAACCTCCGGGGAAGAGATCTGTATAAAAAATAATTAACGTTTTTATTCGCTGCTTATTATGATTAATTAATAATTATTATCTAAAGATTCTTCAACTTACAGGGATAATCTGGAGTATAGGAATTGCCTGAAAAGAATGACGCCTTAGTTAATGCATGCTTGTAAAGTTCAGTGAATATCTAACTTAAACAACAATTTAGATTATTATTAGAAAAATTCATCGTAGCAGGAAATGTAGTAGTTTGTGTATTAATTGTTTTTGTAGAAAGTCGGTTGGCAAAGAAATAGTGGGAATGTTCTGTATTTGTGTGGAATACTTACAGTTGGGCAAGGTCTGCGATTCAATGTATACATAATTGTATTTGATTCTGCAAATGTGTACGTGACAATAGTCGCCTGGGATTTGGAAGGGTACTAACGGAGCCTGTCCACGGCACATGGGTGCTGTAAAAGAAAATATAGATCAATTTATTGTTGTCTATAAAATTCAATTTTAAAGAAGAATATTATATGAGAAAACACCTCATAGATTTACTGTTTTAACGACATTGCTAACTTGACAGACGCTATATTAATTGAAACAATTATTTAGGTATATTAGTAACAAAGTTTCAACTTACACACATAAATTATCACAGGTACGGGGTAGTATTTGTTATCTGAAAAAAAAATAAACATATTATTTAATATTTAATAATCTTTCACACAAATATTCAAATAAACAAAATTCATATAATAATAATGGATTAAACTTACGAGTAACAGGTACAGGTACAGGTACCAAACGATCAGGTCCTTGTACGGGGATGTATCTGTTGATCGGTATTGGGAAAGGTACGGGTACGGGTGGTGATGGTACTGGCACTGGTACCGGTACATCTCTAGTTGGTCCTGGTACAGGAACTGGGATAGGTACAGGTGGGGATGGTACTGGAACGGGTACTGGAATGTTCTTTTGGGGTCCTGGTACTGGAATCGGTTGCGGTACGGGTAGTGGTACAGGTAAGATTCTTGGTGGTGATGGTACCGGGTATGGTCGGTTAACTGGATAAGGTACGGGTACAGGGCGCTCTACAGGGTATGGCCTTGGTGGACCAGGCACGTAGATCTTTTCGGGTAGGGATGGTACCGGCACGGGGACGGGGACGGGGATGGGTCTGCCTGGCACTGGGACCGGGATGGGGATCGGTCGTGGGATCACGATCGGTGGTGGACCTGAAAATATGTGAGGTTTTATTCTGCTCATTATCATTGCTAGATGGTTTAATTTCACAATCATTCTACATAAGAAATTTCAAACGTTTCGGTCTAATGCAAAATTTAATAGGATTTTTTGTAATCCGATTAAGATGTGAACAAAAATAGATCTTTAGAATATAATGATTTTAGAAATGTTAAAATACTTACACGGGTTGATTGGTATCGGTCTTGGAATCGGCCAGGGTTCGGGAATTGGCTCTGAAATGCACAAAATATAAATTAAGTTCCTATTTTCATACACTGATTTACTTGCAATAACTAGATCTTTCAAAAATATCGTCCATGAGGAACAAAATTCTTCTGTTGTCTGATTTTTGTATCATCCTCTTCAAGTTGCTGTCCTTTTTGCAATAACTTTGATATGTAGCGGTTTTTACTAATAATAATTGAAGTAACTTTGTCTTTTTTATAATATTTGCGGCACTTTTTACCTTCAAAATAAGAGTTTGCATTTTCCCATATATGCGATGTTAGGCGCCTTAGTCTTTGGTCTGTAAAAGTGGTTTCATTTATTTCGAAACCAGAATTTTGCCATCTAGCTAGTACTATTTTTAATAAAATATTCATTTACTTACCTTGTTTTCACGTATTATTTTAGTTGGATATGTTATGAATATGTCGTGTTATAGATGGTTAGGATTGTGAAGTGAATAATAGTATCTAGATGAGTTTTGATGTCATTATATTATGATAATAATCAAGAATAGTGTTGCCTTGAAAGTTTTGAATAATCCTTGTAATATTATGTCTAGTTGTTTTATTTATATTTGTTGAGACACCTTTTTAAAATATACATACATAAAGTTTTACCTGATCTCTGTGAAATAAAATGGTATAATTAGCTTTTATATGGATTGAGTTTTCCTTATATGTTTGCTACGATGAATTTTCCTTCGTAAGAAGATTTTAAAAGATAGAATAGACAATGAAAAGGCGTGAAATAATTTTGTATTCTCCTTCAAAACTTACCTGGTACAGGAGGGAGATAGCCTGAAAGAGTTAGGCCGTTTATTTTAATATTTATACATATTTATAATTGGATTTGTCTGTCTGTAATATATACTTTTCTTGTGAATTTAGCTACAGCTATTTATAAATCATTTGTGTTAAGTGTGTTTACTTATGTATTTAATGCCTTTTTCTGTTATACTTTGAGTACAGAACGTACATTTTTAATGTTAGAGAAAGGTTAGAGCCTTCAGAGCCGATAATGAGTATGTAGCTGTTTCCTCAAATGTCACAATGTAAAAATGTGTCGTGTTTTTGTGTCTTTCGTAGCGAACATGTCAAGTGATTTACTTACACGCTTCACAGAAAGTGGTGATAGGGCTGTCAGCGAAATATTTTAATATTATGAATTCTACATCTACATGGTTAAATGTATGATGGCTTCATGTTTTTAAATTATTAGAACTTGTGATAGTAATGGTTATTGATGTAGGGTTGTCGCAAAGGCCCGGTACGTTGTACTCATTTGCTAGGGTTGTCGCAAATTATGCAAAGGTTGCAGATATTTCCACGTTTGTTTGCTAGGGCTGTCACAATATTTACCTCCACAGCTTTCACTGCAGGGGCGGCACCTGGTGTACAGTGAACCGTAGGGGGTGCTGAAGCATCCGCACACGAGACAGCCGCCCAGGCTGGGGACTGAGAACATGTCTCCTTCGCGGTTGCAGTTGGAGTCTGGGGAACATTATGTTGTGATATTAATGATAATACTGTACAAATATTGTGATTAATGGATTTAGGGCTGATTTTTCAATCCTTGGTTAAAACTTATTCATCAAATAACGTATTAAACTACCATTTCAAAAATGTATTCTAATTGTCCGTATATGACAGTTTACAGGTGACATTTTAAAATGTTCGTGTAATACTTTATTGGACGGATAAATTTTAACCAAGTATTGAAAAATCGGCCCTTAATAGAATGTTATCTGGCCACTTATCTAGAATCTAGATCATGGTTTAATAGATGTTCTGGTTACAAAATATTTCCTTCGAAGTCGAGGGAGTGCTATAACTGTTAGCATAATATTTATAAACGTAATTTTGTGTCGAGATGTTCACAAAAACTTATTTGATTATGTTTTAACCGGATACTTAAGGAATAAGAAACACTTTCTTCGCATACACATCACATTAATACCTTCTTATATACATCCATATTCATTTTATCTAATCAAGATTCTGTAGACTTACAAATGGGGTTAGGGAAGTAACCTCCACCACCGGCCGCCTGCGCTAGCGCGGACGCTTGCGCGCTGGCGAAAGCGCTGCGGTCTTCTGTAAATGAGAATTAAAAAGTAAATTAAAACACACATTTCGTTAATAAAAGCAGACTTATAAGAATGATTGATTAATTTTTTTGGTTATAAATTTTTCAATGAGAAAACACGGATTGCACTTGGACAAAGACAAAAATGTTCAATAAAAAGTAATTCTAATTGAAGCTAAGTTCTTTAAATGCAATTTATAACCGATATACTAGATTATTGACTAAATTTATGTAAGTTATCAAAAAGGAAAATCTTTTCAAGTACACACAGATTATGCTACATCTTAACCATACGATATAAATCACATGTTTTTCTCAAATACAACACATTCACTATAAAAAAAAATCTGTAAATCTATCCATTTTCAAAATCTATTCAATCTATTCACAACAAAAAATTCTACAAGCAATTGAAAAAACTCTTACCGTCACCCCATACTGAGGCGATGAAGCAGAATACCACCAATGCTCTAACGGTCCACATCTCGGGAATCGAACTCTGGACCCTGTGAGCGGAGAGACCACCCACAAAAGATGTCATCTCCACACCTTACAACTCTATTTAAACCAAACAGTTTTACGCGTTGATAGGTATGAACAATCAATTAACTTATTAAAAACCTTAATATAATAATAAACGAGCCGTGAAGATATAAATCTTAATATCGACCGAATTACATTTTTTATTGATTTCCAATATTTGATATTATGTAAAGTGTCGTGATACGCGGTTGTGTGCTCTGTGGTCAAGGTGGTAGGGGTGGGAACGGGGTGAAGGGTTGTGAAATTGTTTCAATGTATGTATTTATGGCATAGCAACAGTGTTTTATTAGTGTTTACTTTGGCATTTGCTTTCAAAGTTTTTTTCTAGTGACGTAAAACTTCTCCATGAAATAATTAGCTAGCTGGTTACATGTAAAATATTTTTAAGTAGGTAAACATATTATACACGTAGAACTGCGTTTTATAAAATCGTAAACAGAACTTGACCTTTACATACGCGCTATCAGCAATTTTGCATAGATATTTAGTTAACAGCATAGAGGTCGTATAAGTGAAACAGTATGTATAGTTAGTATGTATATTGTGTTAATATTTTCGATAGAGATCACACTCAGAACACCTTCTCCTTTATTTTTCACAGCACTGAATTTCAGCAGTACGAATTTACTAATTGCTTTTTTCTATATGATTCGGTAATCATACGAATTTTAATAAAAAATATTGAAAAATTTTGATACATTATATTATAGAAGGTATGTAAATTATAATTAACATTGATTTTACAACAATATGACCATGTCATAACTAACAGATAGACCTACATAATCATGCGGCAACCCATATCAAGAATTAGCAGTAATGAATTAAAAAAAAGAAGCAAATAGGTTAAAAAGGAAAGTGACGCCAGGTGACGTTACTGGGTCGCACTTCCGGTACGTAGGTAGCGCTCGCTTCCGGCTGCGGTGCGAAGCCTCCATTGTGAAGCTTTTGTTTGAGCTTTGCCCAGGTAACGTCTTGGTATATAATATTTATAATATACTAGCTGCGCTTCGCGGTTTCACCCGCATGGCTCCGCTCTTGTTGGTCTTATTGTAATGATATATAGCCTATAGCCTTCCTCGATAAATGGGCTATCTAACACTGAAATAATTTTTAAAATCGGAGTAGTTCCTGAGACTAGCGCGTTCAAACAAACAAACTCTTCAGCTTTATAATATTATAGTTATATGTATAGATCGGTATGACGAATTTCGACCTTAATCGTGCGTACTAACATTTTAATTGCGGTAAAACATTGTGTGTTATATTCTGTATCTGACATTATCTGTTTGTCTGATAAGCGGCTAAACAACACGATTTCAATAATTTGGAATGAAAAGAATTATCTACCACCAAAGGATTGAAAAAGAAGATGAACTGTTTGTCTTGAACGTTGTGTCCTATTATAAGTATATTATAAATATAAGTAACAGATAGAAAAAGCTTTAATTTTACTCGTACTACCTTATTCCAACGACTTGTTATTCAGCGTACTGTAGAAAAGCATACTATAATATACAAAAAACTGCATTGCAATCGGGAAACGACGTAAGCATATGTATCAAAGCAACCTTCGACGAAAAATACATCGCGAAGGATACAAACCACATTTTCTAGTAATAAACGTTTAATCTTCAAATTCTCTATCTATTTCAAGTCATAAATATATTCTAGACCCAATACGATGTAACGCTCGTAAATATATGAAATAAATTTAAGAAGATACAGTAAGAGATACAGCACTTGTAATAAAGTCGCTATGTCAGGCTCTCTATCTATAAAATAATAATGTACTGCGGGTCGTGCGTGTGACAGATCAGCTTATAGGCAGGGAGGTGGCTAGCGTATTTGTTAACTATATAGATTACGCCGTTAGTACACCGACGCATTCGCGTGCGGCAGCGAAACAACGAAAAATCTGTCAGTAGTATGGCAGGTTTTCGCATATGATATGTCTCACTCTAGCACATAGATAGATGAAATACTACTACTCGGTGTACTAACGGCGTTAGTACACCGACGCATTCGCGTGCGGCAGCGAATCTCTGCGAAACTACTGCGTAGAGAAATATCTGCGGAACCTTAGTAAACAGCAATGTTTTCGCAACTTTTTCGCAATGCGTCTGTGTAATGGCCATTTCGCAGTTCCTTGCGAAACAATACTGACAAGGACGCAACTATTTCATCTATCTATGTGCTAGAGTGAGACATATCATATGCGAAAACCTGCCATACTACTGACAGATTTTTCGTTGTTTCGCTGCCGCACGCGAATGCGTCGGTGTACTAACGGCGTAACGGCGTTAATTGTGATGCGAACACATGAATATGAATGAAACAATTTATCTGCAATTTTGCAAAAACAAACAAGAGATAACAAATGAATAATATAATACATGTCAATCCTATATTTTAATACTTCTAGATTTTGAAAAAGATTATGTTAATAATATCAAAGGAAATTAATTTCATCAAAACAGATTTTTAATTTAAATGAAATTGTATTCATGTAGTATGTTTCTAGCTTTTAACACATTTTTCTCTTTTACGTTTTCTTTTGGGCTCACGTGATGCTATTGTTCTTTATGAAATCCTACATTCTTCATGACAAAGTGCTGTGCACTGTCCAGTGCACTTAAGATATCAAAATGATAGTTACATATAAAAATGATAGCGAAAATTGAAAAATACAACCACATCAACGATAAATCACCGCCGTCTCTCGGACTACAACAGAAATGTTCTCTTAAATAAACGCGCGGGTTCCGAGACTTCGTAAATATATGAATGTGCAGTATTTATTGCTTACCTCTTTCACTTTGCTGTTTCACTTCTCTTATTTTGCTTATTTATTCCATTTACTGATATAAGTGATATCTTTTGTCCTACTGAGTGTATAAATCAATATGATGGTTTTTATTTCTTCGTCTTCCTTTTAATACCTATAAAAAATTTCAGTCTTATTTTTTAACCGTACTTATAAAGGATTAAAATTACATTGTACTCATAATGTCTTATTGTGTTCATTGTTTAATTGTTCCTTTTATTTGTTACAGGTAAGATCTACTATTTTTCAAAATTACGCTTCGCTCCGTTGTGCGTAAACTGAAAAGGTAACATAGTATAAATTTAGTACATAGTCTGATCTAAATATAGAACACAACATATTTATAAGAGTATTAATCAACAGATTGTAGTGTGTAATGTATTGTATGTGTGTGTAATAATATAATATAGTCCTGTTGATTCAATACAGTCTACAATATTAATACAGCTACACATATAAAAGCTCCCATGGGCCAAGATTAACTAATCATTAAAATACAAAACTCTATTCATTATTCAGTAAAGTATTATATTTAAAATTCACAAATTGTAACTCGGTTGCATATTACAGTCGGTTGCATCTGCCCCCGGGCCCGGGGGGACCGTGCTCGAACAATGTTAAACAACCCAGGGGACTAACTGTTTTGATTTCTTTATGTGTTTAACAGTAATGTGTGATGTTAGATTTTAATTTGTTTTAGCATTTTCTGTTATAATTTATGAGTTCTAGTTTTAATAGTGGAGTTTAATCCGGACAATAAATAAGTGTTTGTAATTCGATGGTGTATTTTAATCGGTGCTCAGATTTGTGACAGATCAGATTTCGACATGTAGCTAAGAATATTTTTTTAAACTATATTGTTTTAAGTTCTTTATACCAAGCATCTATAATTGGTTATATTATACCGATGTGTTAATACTATTTATTATCTACACGTAGTTTACTTACCTAAGTAAGCACCTTACTTGAACCCTAAGGTTAACTAGTTAACTACAGTGAGACAAAAAGCGGTTGGTTGCTTATTGCTTCGCTCTACCAGTAAATACTATCGAATTGATGTAGGTAATATAAAGAAGTATCTACAAATATTAAAAAAGACGTGTGGCACTCGGGGACTGCCGCGGAAAGCTATTGCATAGCATGCCTTTAAGCCACACCTCCGCCCGTCGGAGTGGGGAGCGTGAGGTTTTTTCGTTACGGAATTTCTCGATTCGGTCCCCGCGCTCAAGGCCCGCGATAGAAGCTATGCAATAGCTTAATAATTAATTTCCGAAAGCAAACAAATTGTTTTCTGTATTCTCTAAACCAAAACTCAACACACCCAGCTATACCTACAGGCTGAGCCGATACACAACTAAGTGTAACTTGAAGTGGAATTTAAGTTGGTAATTAAGTTGCATACAGTCCTGCACCTGTGGCCCTGAGGGGACAAAACGTGAACACCCCAAGGAACAAGATAGATGGTGTGGCTTGGTTTGGTCACTATCTATTTACTTAATGATTCAATTTAAATTAATTTTTGTAAACGGTAATTGGATAGGGTTTTGGTAGTATGTAGTTTTTTTTATTATGCGTGCAGTTTTATAAAAGGTATATAGAAGGTTTAAGGGAAATAGCTTTATGAATTGATCCATTATTATATGTATGAAAAAATTAAGCTACTGCTAACCTCAGCTCTGTACAATTGGATAAGTGATAAAAACAACATAAAATATAGTCAATGTCAGTCAAGAGCTTATTTTTTTTAAGATTAGTATACTTGCATATTATAATAATTGATTATATTCACAATGGCTGTTGAATGATAGAATACATAGTGAAATAGGTCATTTTAGAAATCTTTAACAAAAGGCCTTTCCCACACAGGTGAAAAATAGTTAATATAAAGTATGGTACACATTAAAATATATATTTCTGCACTTCCAATAGGCTCTAATTAAAAAATAATCGCAATGAGAATAGCTCTCGAGCTTATTTAACAAATTAATCCGCGCAGACAAAGTTGCGGGCGAATTTATAACTTTTTGAAATAAATTTAAACCTCATTTACATTTTTAGGAGCTTAAAGTGTATGTGGCGGTAAACTAACACATTTTTAACTTAAATTATGACCGTTGCGGCAGTTTAAACTATGCTTTATTGCAACGGCATAAAATTTAAAACTCCTTGCACTTATTAATTTAAATTGCACTTTGCATTTTAAACTTTATATTGAAAGGAGAAAGGTGTTTTTTGTGAGGCATGCGGTATTATTTAAACAATTTGTCGTGCTTTGTAGCGTCCGTTGTTTCCTCGTGATCTATGTTTCAGATATTTTCACGTTTCTCGTGGCGTCTGTGAATAAATATACTTTTAAGGCAGCGCCATCTAGTGGCGCGTCAACAAAACTTTTATTGTGACCACGAACTTTTTAACAGATCACTGTCTTAAATTTATTTATAATCAATAAGAGGATCTTACGCAAAGGTTATTCATACAAGTTGCTGTTGTTATATTATTCAAAAACCCACGCTATGAACTATATTTTTAACAATTTGATACGCCATTCCAACTACAACCTGTATATTTTTCACTACAGGGATTTAGGTATATTTTTTATTAATAAAATAATGAATACCTGACTAGCTGTACCAGAAGATACTCATAAAAACATACGTAATGTCCAATAAAACTGCCCCACAAGGGACACCGCTCATAGAGCACATTAAAAGGCCTTCGTACATTGAATACACATGACACCTTTAAAGTCAGAATATCTAAATAAGAGTTAACTTGAGCTAGACTGGAAATGCCCGCGAGGCTTCCGTTAAGTGTTCCAAGAAGCTTTTACACGATATAGGCGCGGCGTACACTTGTCAAGACAATTTGATAGTACAGTACAAGAAAACTAGGTAATGAAAATTTTACAATTGTTAATGAACATATCATGGGTATTCTTAATGTATTTATGATGCATGGCTACGGTGGATAATGTATTAAAAACTCAGCTTTGAAGTCGTTAAAATTAATTTATATCATATTATTATCTAACAAAACACACGCAATCAAAATAATGAAGTAAATTTAGGTTCACATAATATTACAGGCCTTCAATTCAAATGTTAAAACTCGTGACTTGTAATTGTAGATATACAAAAAATTATATTTTTATTATGTAAATTGTAAAGTACATGCAAATATATGTAAAGAAACATGCATAAACAATCATACACATTGAAATTAAATAACTTAATCTAAACAAGTTAAGTGTGAGCCAAACTTTATGTAGCTTTTTAGTATCTATTTCATAAAGCTCACTGAAAACTGAGGAGCCTTTCAGAATTTAGGCGAAAAGTTATATTTATGCAAGTGCAAAGTGCTTTTAAACTAAAATATGAAGTCGTAGTTTGGTAAGTTTTATCAATTTCGCAGTTTTACTTCTGCTTTTGAGAACAAATTTTAATAATACAAAACTTGAGATATTATGTTCTATATAAATAAAATATATTATTCTTTTTTACTAATAATAATAGTTTTATCTGACTTTAATCAGGAAGAAGTTGTGTTTATTACCTTATAAAAAGGACATTAATATATCTTCATTTATATATTACTATATACTAATTATACTTATACTATAGACGACGTTTTTCAGCTATAAATCATCTTTCTGCCAAATTGCATGTCAGACGTGGTATTTGTGTACCTATAGTTAGTGGAATATTTTGATTTATATACTACACTAGCTGCGCTTCGCGGTTTTACCCGCGTTTTTACCCGCTCGGTCCGCTCCTATTGGTCTTAGCGTGATGATATATAACCTATAGCCTTCCTCGATAAATGGGCTATCTAACACCGAAAGAAGTTTTCATATCGGACCAATAGTTCCTGAGATTAGCGCGTTCAAAAAAACAAACAAATTCTTTAGCTTTATAATATTAGTATAGATAAGCTTGTTCATTTACATACAAAATCGCACACAATCTTCCATACAAAATTAATATCCAATATTTCAAACGTTATAATACTACAGAAACATAGTCCCATGCTACGAGACGCCCCTTGGCCCAGCTGTAGCACACAGGTGCGACTTCCCTGAAATATTCGCTTCAGATATTGTCAACCTCACGGTTTATTTTATTCGAGAACTTTCCTATTTGATTTCTGGTTATTCTTTTTGCTGTGACAATTTATACATGTTCTAAAGGTCTTTTTTTAGGAATAATAACAATGACGTGATTGCAATAGTTTGTGTGAGTATGTGATATATTCTATGTTGAATTCGAAACATGGATGGTTTGAGGTAAAAAAATTAAGAAGATTAGAATTTAAAGATAGAAAATGTTTTGTAAGTGAACAAAACTTTAACATATAGGCAGGGAAGGAAGCGCAGTATTAGGTAATTTTTACATTAAAAACTTTTCGGAATTATCCTATGTTTTGTACATATTTTAGAGGTACCTACTATTATTTGTAATACTGGTATCACACAATCACACCGAGATAACTTTACTTAGTACCAACATTAACAACAAATGTTAAAATATTTAATTCCCCGAAACCACGAATTACCAAGCAGTGCAATGTACACCACAAACATATATCCACAAATAGTGTATTAAATCTGAAATATAACTGATTTACAGTGAAATAGCGAACTAGACCGGAGTTATTTTGGAGCGAGCTGAAACATGGAAGCAATCAGTAAAGTGGGGCATGTTTTATGTCCAGCCATTCGCGGCCTATACCCCAAATTGATGTATCGAACATATACAGTATACACTAATATTGAACTGGGTTATTCTCTATTCCATGTAAATTGCGATTTGGCTGGTTTACTTTTGTATTAGGGCCGTTGGATAAAGATTTTGAAATTCTAACTGGGCTGTGATTGGTTGGTTTTTTGAGTAATTACGATATTTGAAAATTTGTTAGATCTATTTTTTGTGCAATTTGTGGAATGCCTGTATCAACAGATAATATCATATTGTATTAGGTTATTAATTATAATACGTCACAAAACTACTGCATAATTAATAAAACTTCAGTAACTAGAAAGCGAAGCCTGTTTGCGTCCATTTTGATAAAATTTTGCTCTACATCTAAAATTGCAATTTAAAATTCACAACCAAATTACTTATTTTTACGTTGACAAATTGCATTTAAATCTTAAATTACCCGTATCCTTTTCACCCAAATTTTCCGTCCCTCTCTAACATAGAGGCTATCTCCTTCGCACTTACAGCAAATAGCCTCATTATCGCAGACAGTATCCGTACAAACTTTCAGCTCGTTCTATCTTGTTAAGGTTTTACAAAGAACTCGTTTATGCAGTCTTGAAATTCTAAATTTCATACAATTGTCACGTTCTTGGATTCGCAATTAGTTAATGTCTTATAAAATTCTATAAAATTGGAATTTAAAACTGACATACTAAATACTACGCGTAATTTCAGACACGAACACCTCGGCGGTTCCCATGGGATTTCCGGAATAAAACCTAAATATCTTTTCCCACGTCTCTAACTATCTGTGTACCAAATTTCATACAAATCCGTTAAGTTGTTTAGGTGTGACGAAGAGACAGAGAAACAGCAAAATTACTTTCGCATTTAACAAGATTAGTGGGGATGTGATTGTAATAAAAATCATATTTTGTTGTTGCAGTAATAAATTTTATGCAATTGTATGTAATTTATTTGTACAAATATCTTATTTATTTTACTTTCAATATACAATAGTAACATAAAATATAATGATTGTTATAAAGTTAAAAAAGAAGAAGAAGCCAACAATTCAAATATATTAAAAAATAAGTTTCATTCACTGATAGGTTTTATTGTAAGTAACATAAGCTTACCTTCATACCCAACTTTGTCTACCCTCGTCTACCCTTTCTACCCTTTTTATTAAAGTGCACTACCGTACATAAGAATAAGTATTGAGTTTTTGTTTTTGTTTTTGTGATGGCAGCACATGGTACAGTGGTTATAACATAAAGAAGGATCGCGGGTTCAGGTTCTGATGAAAAATAAAATGTATTTGCAAGAGACTTAAGATATAACGTGACAATTAAAAAAATGATATAAATACAAAAGTAACTCCGTCTCTATATTGGTTTAAATATGAACGTTGGCGTCGGATATAAACTAAAAACCTTAGAGTCGCTTTATGATTACCATCTCTTTAAAAATATGCGTTGAATTCCTCGATCCATTTCAAAGAAGCGGCGGCTATCTAACGAACTTTAACATTTATAATATTTTCCAACTTTAACAACCTCGCCGACCTTTATTATATTATAGTACCAAGAAAACGTTTCCACATTCAAATGGTACACGAGATAATTACGGCACGTCAAACACTTCATATTAATTTAGTTCACAAAAGCGCAGCGAGGCCCCAAAGCAATGCCGTGTGATTGTGGACACGGCGACCCATTTCCTTGCTCTGTTCATTTGTGGAAAAGCGCGGGGAAACAAAAGGTTTTTCTAAATAGAAATGTATAGCGGAGTGAGGCATGCTTTGCTATGAATTGGGTCACGCTGAGTTATGGTTGTTAACTCGTATAATGGTATAATGACACGGTGTGCTGCGGGACCGGGGCCTCAAGTGTTAACAGGGACAGACTTAGCACGGAGCTTCATTGTTGCGGGGCCCCGTGAAAAGATATCCCACCAAAAACATAAATGTAAAAATTGGAGCCGAGTTCAAT
>CAJQZM010036679.1:0-28607 GCA_907164665.1 Colias nastes
TAAAATTTTCGTCGGCGCCATCTTGGATTTTAGTTTTGACCTCATATGGGTAATAGCTTCCCCAAAAACCACCCACATTTGCAAATGTGTTTGCTCCTTAGGAAAGGTTCAGATTTCCTAGGTAATGTGATGAATCTAATTTATTTAATTTCGACCGTATCACGGAATAACATACATATTTTTCTAAGAATAATGCCGGATTTACATTGCCGGTAACATAATATGTATGATAATTCTTAAAAAAGTATTTTAAACATTTCAAAGCTTAGATATTGCATATAATTCCTAGAGGTTTTGTAAAACACTCACACTTTTTAAGCTATTGCATAGCTTCTATCGCGGGCCTTGAGCGCGGGGACCGAATCGAGAAATTCCGTAACGAAAAAACCTCACGCTCCCCACTCCGACGGGCACGGAGGTGTGGCTTGAAGGCATACTATGCAATAGCTTTACCGCGGCAGTCCCCGAGTGCCACACATCTTTTTTTAAGTTAGTTACTAACTAACATACTTTTCAGAATTGTACCTACTAATAAAAGTAAGAAAATGAATTTTTAAAGTTCGTAATAATGTTCTGGAATCAATTTCAATAAAATTTAAAAATTAAAAATAATATCAAGTATTAAGATGACCTATAAAATGGAATGCGCTATGTTTACGTGAGCGTGATGTTGCCGCGAACAAAGTTACGACGTTAGATACCTAAATTTGAGTAACGCAGATCGGTGACAGCGTCCTTAATGCGAGGGAAATGAGGTTACGTCATAATATTGATAATTATGTTATAAACAATGGATAAAAATAAACAAACACAGTACCTTATCAGTCTAATTCGATGATTTAGTGGATACCTTGTTAGAATGGAACATTTATAAACGCATAATATCACACTTGAGACCGAAACTTATTGAGCGTTCTTTGAATAAATTATATCATAATTTTCATAACTCTATATATAAAAAGCAAGGATTTATGGCAGTCATATTTCACGCTAATGAACACAGAGCTATAACTCGAATGCCCGTTTAGATAAACGGCTATTTTAAATGGCGTGTATCCAGGTGGATAAAACAGAAAACGTTCGTCGATTCTAACTTTGAATATAGGTTCCCAAATCTGTTTGTTATTTAAATTCTTTGGACAAATTCTTAAAAAAAATTCAAAATAATACATAAGCGATAAAGTTTCGCAAAAAGTTCACAAATTCTTGCAAATGGCGGGCACGTACAGTGTTCGCGGCGCGCAGACGGGTCGGCGGTGCGCGCCCACTCGCGCCGCGACTGTCATCATAAAACAAAAGCTGCTGTTCACGCGCGACTTCGCTGCACGCTTCATACAAAGTATTGTTGTCAACATAAATATATCAACTTTCCACGCAAGAGAATTATGGTTATTAACTTTGGTGAAATGCGATGAGATTTTGGCCGTTATACCTACCAACATAATTAAGTTTTTGTATCTTGTACGGTTTGTATTTGAAATACAAACCACATACAAACCGTGTAGCACTATAAACATCAATAGGGATGCGTTAAATTCATCGCTGCAAGCATATTATTATAGTGAGTAATGCTTTCATATGAATAGGTTATTATCCTCATTTTAGAAATACAACTGTATCGTATATATTGTGTGGTAAATTATTTGTCGAGATAATCCCTACTTTATTGTAGCTTAAAATTAAATGATAACATCAAATGAAGTGGTTAATTCCACATTATTAAATTAATGTAATTCTTTGTCTTCAGCTTAGAATATTCAGTTTACATTTAATTTTCTTTGTCAAATGAATAATTTTCTATTGTAACTAGATGATTGAAATATCTTACCTCAATCAGTGGGTAGAGTAATTTAATAATAGAAAGGCAAATTAATTTCAATTATAACAATTAACTATGTATAGTTGGGTACAGCTGTACACGTAACAATACCTGTTAAATAACGTATGCCTACCCTCTCAGCGTTACCACTAAACCCCTTTCGAACTCAAAAACAAAGCTTTCTATTCCTTCGCTTACAGTTGAAAACTTATCCATTTCAATAGTGTTTCTATCCCGAGTGCATGTCAGAGTGCAATTAGGGGCTCTCACGGGCTCAGATTGCTGAGTCGCGCTTCGAGATGAGTGCAGCTGGCCCTCAGAGGGCTGTAAACAGTAAACACGTTGCCTCCACTTGGCCTATTCACACTTACGACCATGCTTTGTACACTATATTATGGTTGAAATGTATGCGGTTTGGTATGGAGTAAAGTTTGAACAAATTAAATACTGCACATAAACATAATTCATCTTGGTGATGAAGTAATTCTTAGACTATGAGAGACTATAAAATAATCGGACCAATTGATGAAAATAATATATGGACTTTAATTTGTGTGCCTATCCAATCATTCAATCGGATGTACGAATTGAAAGTTATGAATTGAAAGATAAACATGCCGAATCTAGCACTTCATAATACATATTATATTTATAACGCTGATTATTGAAATATTCAGGCTACAATCACGAGTGAGGTAGGTAGGTCGCCTACGTTAGTACCGATTTCGTTCCCAACATTTAACTATCGATTCCAATTTATAGTGTTTATTGTTTCTCGTCTTTACGTTTGTAAATTTTGTAGGTAATGTTTTATTTTATGAACACTAACGGCAACACGGTTTTACTATGGTTTTAGTATCTCATCTCATTAAATAATGTGGAAATTGTTCGTGTGCTCCCAGCTCTTAATGTTTCGGATCAAAGTGGAAATTAGAATTGATGTATAAAATATAAATCTCGAGCGTTCTTAGATTTTCTGTGATACCTACATTGTTTTTTTACGATTAGCGAGGGCACTACCGCATCGTCTATTTATATGCTTTATTATGATTAAATTTTGTTGCTATCCTAGCCACTGTCTGTCGCCAACTGACTCAGACAATTGATGTTAAACAAAATTTAAAGGAGATGTAAATACATTTAAGTGCAACAATAAAAACTGAGAATTAATGTGTGAATTACAATTATTTTAGTCTTTTTAAAACTATAAAAGTTCCAGGAACGATAAAAAGCGAATTAAGAACGTTTGAAGTGGAAACGTCAACGGGAGCGATGTTGTTTTTTAGGCGCGCGAAGCTTCGGCGCGAAATGATTATTATCAGCTGTCTGTGGAGTGTAAATCAAGCGCTAATGTGCGCTTGATTGCGCTGCACCACGTCGCTTAGCGCCAACGGGGTCGCCGACCGGCCCGGGGTGACATGGTAGGGCTGGCAGACAAAGAAAAGGACTTAATAAGGGCACTATTGACAGCTCTATCAACCCTAATGTCGTTTTACTGGTTAGTAATTATGCGCAAGTTCTTCATAATATGTTAAGAAACTGGTATTTATTATAAATTATAATGTGAATAAAGAAAGTGAGTGGCAGGGAGCCAATGCAATATCTTGTTCGTTGTCTGTTGAATTTGGGATATCAAATTCCTGCACTGTTGATTATTTCAGTATTTGTAAAAATTGTAGAAGTATATTTTACCTACTTATCTATTTAAGCGCAGTAGTTAGTATACGAGTCCATAGTTTTATAAATTGAATCTGAGAGAAGTAATTACTTATTGAATCAATTGCCACACAACTTGATATTCTAGCTGCATACAAGGTAGTCGGGAAAATAGACATCACACACCACACCACACAAGTACTGACTGGTCACGGCGGATTCGCCTTCTACTTGAACAGATTCAAGCTGAAGGATAATCCGTCGTGTCTATGTCAGCCTGGAGTTGAGGAGACGGTTCCTCACCTGTTACTCGAGTGCCCAATTTTTGCAAGCAATAGATATGCTATTGAGCAAAAATTGGGCATGGCGATGACGGGTGAGAATCTGCCTTCTGCCCTGGGGGACAAGTGTAGGGATGCGTTCCTACAATATTGTAGAAATATTGTAGTCGTAGTCAACCAAAGGAATAGTATGTGATATTAGTTAGCTCTTTACTGTGATATAGGATTAAGTTGAGTGTTTTTGTGCCGTGTTTTTACCGAATTTTTATAATAATTTTGATTTAAATTTTATAGCATTTTAAGCAATTATGGTATATTTTAGTCATTTTATTTGTAATTTAATCCAGTATTTTTTTATCTTGTTTTAAAGTAGTATTTTATATTGTATTTTAATATTATTCATACAAAAAAATAAATAAAAGCAAAAAATGTCTCTGGACTATAATCCAGAGGTGGCGCGAACACCCTGTGATGACGGGTGCCTTTAAAAAAAAAAAAAAAAAACTTGATATTCTAACATATTTGGCACTCGTGCACAACCCTGCGTGCAGCGGCCAGGTGCGCCCGTGACGTCACAGCACACATGTCGCGAATTTCGCGGTGTCGGCAGTTGTACCCGTAACACGTCGCACTATTGTTTACTTTGTGATCCAATACTTTGACTTCTGACTATTGTCGCCGAATATGTGTATTGTGCCGGTGTGTTCCCCCCGCAAGATAAACAGTTTCGCTATGAATACAATAAAAATTAAAACGTTTAGTTTTTTTCTAAATTTATGCTTTCAAGATTTATATCATGATCTACTTCTTATTAAAAGGTTTACTTAGTAAAAACTGCAGTAATAAATGATGACAATTGCTCATAATATATTCGTAACAAATAATAGTGATTCCTATAGTATTGTCTTCGCTGTTAATTGTTTATTAAAACAAGCGATAGTTATTGTAAAATATTGAGTCATAACATTGACAAAGGACCATTTATATTTCGCTTATAAGCGTATAATTATAAACGTCATTTTACCACATTATACAGCTAAACAAGGCTCGGTTATAATGTGCATATATTTTACCGTATAAATACAATTACCATATACATGTCTGTTCACTAGTTTGCTTCCTGGCTCGCCGTAGTAAGTAGTGTCCTTATTTGGCCGAGCTATGCGGAAACTAAATGAGATGCTACTTGCGAGTTGCGAGGGATCGCATCGTACAGCCATCTACTTTATAAAGTACTGCCACGTACTGCTAGATATAAATTTACTAACACCTATTTAATTTGAATTTTGATACATTAAGTTTTTAATAGTCTTCGTTGTTAACGAATGTAGTGAAACAAAATATAACTCGTTTATTTAAGTTATTCTTCTTAACAAAAACTACTCATTGAGTTATCAGAAACTTTTATAGGACACAGTTAGTTCATCTATTATAATACATTACTATTTCATTATTACATGTTATGTACTTTAAAATAATTTCTTCATAGATTATTAAATTCAAGAGCAAAGTGCATCGTTTAGTTGTTACTTCAACTATCAAGCTAACAGTCACACTGATATCTGCGTGATTTATACGGCTCTATTCCGAGAGAGGGCAAGTCAGGGCAATAAATATAATGGTATCGCGCATAGTGGCGCCTCGCGGACTCCCCTGATAAACACTCATGTTAATAGAAGGGTTATAAATGTCATCTGTTTTTTGTAAAATTTGAGTATTTATAGGGATGTAAATGTCGTGACTTTGTTTGAAATAAAACAGCCTTTATTAGTGTTGGTTAATTTACGTAATTTCATCCAACTGCTTAAAATTAAGCTACAGTGTTAGGTATATGAATTCGGATTTGGTACCTACATAAAACAACACAATTTGAACGATGAGAAAAGCGAAAAACTGTCGACGGCATATTAACACAAATGAAAAGGCGCAAATTCTGATGGTTTCTCAAATAAGTCAAAGCTTAAGTCAAAGGTAATCGTAATACCCATTATAGCAAAGAATTCAAATTTATTATTCAATTTAATATTTAATAATACAACTCATCTTACGACAAAGAAATCGTGACGAATCCTCCAACGATGTAAGGTATTTAAATGTAGCTTTATGTTAATTGAGCCTCAGAAAGCATTAAAAAGAAAGATTATCTAATTTAAGGCCTCGGCTTAAAGTTATGTCATTATAATAAATTACTTAATCTAAATGTATAATCACGCAACGGCCGCGGCATGGTATAAGATTTAGTTATGACGTATTAAAAACAAGTTTAGAATTCTCCGATATTTGTCCCAATCAAAGAAATACATATTTAAATTAAAAGAGATTGAACACATAAAACTACTGGAGAATCAGTGCATCCGTCGAGGCAGACTTCAGTATAATATATAATAAAAATAGTGCATAATTTAAAAACCGATGAATCACATCTTTCTCTATTTATACTTAGAAAATACGTTCTTTCATTTGTATTGCATTGTGCATGCAACTATTTATATACTAACCAAATTTCAGGAAAATGCTCAATAGGATTGTGTTAGTAGTTAAGAGACGGTAAAAACTCGAAGCTGCGAAAGCTCCTAGCTCACTATTAATTTCATAATGATGTGCTCTTAGCTCATAATAACTTGTAAAAAATAGTAAATCTTTCAAATATTCTGCCTAATTATTATAAGGAAGATAATTTAGGTATATTAATGTTTTATTATATAACTAGATTTCCGCCCGCGGCTTCGCCCGCGTTTTCAAAGGAATACCCGCATAGTTCCCGTTCCCGTGGGATTTCCGAGATAAAACCTATCCTATGTGTTAATCCGAGTTACTCTCTATATGTGTGCTAAATTTTATTGTTATCGATTCAGTAGAATTTGCGTGAAAGAGTAACAAACACACACACATCCTCACAAACTTTCGCATTTATAATATTAGTAGGACTTGAGTTTTAAAAATTAACGATGAAATTTTACTTTGTAGTAACTATACTTGGAACACTGAAACATTGATCTATTCCTATCTGATTATTACAATATGTCATGAAATATAGCAGAAATGCCTTATACTATTTAGATTAAAATAAGGAAATATCCTGTATCTATTTTTATCCAGGCGGTGTCACAGTATAGGTGACATGAGAGCGGGGGCAGCGTGGGCGCCCGGCGGGAGTTCCGGAGGAATTTATATTACGTTCAGATCTCAATCCAACTACAAATTGACTTCGCGAAGCCTTTGTATACTGAACCCGTATCTTATTTTTGACCCTGGAGAAATATATACCGAGTAGAAATATAATAAAATTGTGTGATCATAGTGAAGATGAATTTGCAACAAGTCAAACATCAACGGATTGGTCTATTATTGCATTTTGTATTAAATAAATGTACTGCCTTGTGAATGAAACAGAAAAGATGTCCTGTTATCCAACTGAGCATTACCTAAGACACGTCGTAATATACAATGCAGTTACGTAAAGCTTACAATGCATTTAGTCCAGCGAAAACTCCGCAAAAATTCACACAGCGTTGTGTCCGAACGTCCCATTCCAAACAAACTTTTTCCCTCAGGACTTTTCCCATTCAAGGAAGTATAACGGCTATAAATAACGACGCAATCGTGTTGTGGAATTTTCTCGCTCGAGATATTTGTTGTGTCGGAAGGCTGCGGCAGACTGGACTGTGGAGTGTGGAGCCACAAGGGCGCGGCTCTGCAAATACCAGTGTTTGTCACTCGCACATATTTACACCCTTCTAGTTGAAGTTTTTACGTAAATTACCTCGTGTGCCGATTGCCCACTATTTCTTTGACAATGTTCTCTTGTGTCATAAATATCATAGAGTATGCATGTTAATTCTTGGTCTTTGCTCTTAGATTACTTAAAATTGCCACAAAGCGACCGTTATTACAATTTATCAGCATAAATAAACATTACATTTGATTTGAACATGTGGTAAAAACGCATTTAATTTAATAATACAAGTAAAATGTCAATCCGACACGGTTATATAGAGTCGATGACCTCAAATTAGATGACAGATATTAAAATTCAATTAATAAACGTTTTTTATCTAACAGCAATGGTTTAGAAATCCCGTAAACATGCATGTTTGTTGCGGTCTGGCACAGGTCCTCAGGGCAGGAATAAATCGAGGGAACCTTATGCAGGTAGAGTGGAACCTGTTTATAAATGCCACTTGCCTGGAAAGGAGGTAGTAAGTACTGTTACGTAGCTGACCGCTATGAGTGCTATCTATGGGCGATTCTGATCGTATGCAATAACAAATGATTTTATCAACTAAACAGATAACTCTAGATGTTCTGATGACGAAGATGTTAATTATTACGATTGAGACAGTTTTCTTAGTGTGTGCGCAAACGTTACGACAGAATGTTTAGTTCGACCGAAAAAGTTTACATTCTATGCATAGGTTTACATTCAACAATCTAGCAATGTACTGGTTAAAGTTAATTTTTAAAAAAGGTCTAAGTACTTTAAGTTTAAACTATAGAAAAACGCAAGAGTTATGTTAAAATAATTTGAACTGCGCTAGCGAGGAATCATTATTTTTCTGTCTTTGTATCAAACGTTCCTACTTGACCATTATCTCCATATAGGTGATTAGTGAATAAAACAATTGTCCACGATTTGGTTTCGATTGCCCAATTGTATCTTCTGATAATGTATTTGTATGCAAACAGTATGGTGTCCTTTAGTGAATGCCTTGACGAAATACTGCATGAGTGGCACTGCTTCAAAGTGTCAGCTATTTATTTAGTCCTCTCGTATTTATTGTCCATTTCCTTGTGTTTAAGTTTCCATTTCTCTTTAATTTTATACGGAGGTGTATATCACTGAGTTTGGAGTACTTATAAATTACTTCTAAAGTACGACTCTTTTAATGTCACACGATATTAATAACTGACAAATTAGTGAATGCGTTTAAGTAATTAATTTTGTTTTATTACCTTGTTCGTGGTTATCTTAGTTAATTTACGTCATTGGACATTTATATCCAGTTTTTCGGATATTCGGCAAAAAAGAGGTAAACGTGCAAATAATTTGTTTTTAACTTCGAATTATAAAAGGAGTAGAGTGACAAACAAGGAAGTTTGTGTTTAATAACGTTTAAAAACCTTTATTTGGGATTGTTAAAAATATCGAGCGGTTAGTGAACGATATCGGCCCACGTTTGCCGCTCATCTCTATTTATACTGCCAATTAAAACTTACCAAATTGGAGTCCTGTTGATCAATGCCACGGTCACGTGGAGGATCGTCTCGATGGACACGTTTTTCTGTTTAATCGATTTATGTATTTGTAGGGAATTTTATTAGAGATATAAAATCGTGAAACTTCATTGTTGAAGAGTCATAAAATTTAGTCTATAATAAAGAAGAAACTCTTCTTTCTTCTGCCGCGGCCGTCAGGAGATCGGAAGTCGTATTCCCTTTTCCTATTACAATGCAGTACATAGTAGACATTTTTAACGTTACAAAATTTTATAACATTTATAATAGTAATCTGTTTTGGATTCATAGTATTACGTGGTATTAGACATAGATTATACATAGAGTCAACGTTGTTTGTAAAATTGTCTTTGACTTTAGTGCAGCTGGTCAAGAACATAATGTTACTAAAACCATATAAACAATTAAAATTACTGGTAAACAGTAACAAATATCGTAGTATTGTGTTTTGTTTCGCACAATAATGATTCCGAGTACAGTAAATGGTAAACAGTGGCGGGTTGTAAGGCGAGCCGCGTCAGCTGGCCTCTCGCCGCGTATCCATTTACACACATTGTACATTCGCTATTATAGCATAAGGTAATATTTAATTGAAATTTGCACCTTTTGTCCATAGTTTGAATTAGGGAACATTCGAGGGTTCTGTCGAATTTGAAATTTGTTATTATATTGCCCTCAATTGTATGGACGACTAGATGTGACATGATTTTTCTAGACAGTATGTCTTATTTTTCGAATTTTTTCTAAGTATAAGTTAATTTGGTACAAATAGAGAGACGCTCGCTTGGGTCAGGTGTAAATAGATTTTACTTTATCACATTTTGGAAGTGATAGACTGATAATAGCTATCAATAAAAGGCACGAAGGGATTCGAATCCTTTATTCGATTCTGTAAAATAGAAAAAGGAACTTATCTAATTTACAACCATAATTGATAAAAAACAAAAAGGCCCACTTATAAAATAATAATTTGAGATAGGGAGAGGCCAAGAAAGGCGTAATTTAAATGCTTATAAATACATAACAAACAAATTAGGACCGATCCTGTGATTATATTATTATCTTTACACGTTTGGTTCTTGTCGCGTGTAACAGAAACCGCTATATACAAGGTTTGCCATTTAACAGGTAAATAGAAAGTAGTTTAAGTGGACAATGATCATATTCCACACGCGGTCCATTTGGACCGGTACAGTCACTGAGCTGGCGGAGTGTCTCCACTTATTGCTCTGTATCACGAATGTTTATCTGGATTTAAGCATTCTTACTTCATACTGCGAAAGAAAACATTAAGAGAGCAAGGAAAATATTAAACAGTTAATGCATATCAAATGTCTTTAAGTCCATCATCGCGTTAGGTTCGCCATGTTTTATTTTGATCTGTCGTAACAGATGTGCAGTTAATTATAACATCGAAATGAGTGGCGTTTTGTTGAATGCGATAAATTGTTAAGAATAAGAATTTGTTACTGAAATGTTAAGCCGTCCAGAAACTTGGCACATATTTCGGATAATGCGTATTATATGCCAATGTTTTTCCTAAACTTCCGCGCGACAGCCGATATTCATGACGATCTTTTTTAAAATGAAATATGTATTGCGGTTTTTATGAAAATCTTGGAACTCGGGCAATAATGGACTAGAAAAATAATAGTAGTGAGGTAGATCTCTAGCGAGCTGTTTTGATTTCTTCGTGATGTATTTTCGTCTACAGTTCTACGAACCTGGTTAAACGCACAAACAGTTATAAATAAACATTTAAACTATGTCTATTAGGTTGACTAGCGTTTTATCTAAGCGAGGCAGAGGATATCAAAGTATGTCACTGATGATTGACGTCACGGCGCGGTAATTAACAGGAACGCGGAGCAAGCAGGATGCGCTAACGATGTGTCCGTCAATCAGCGCCTCTTCGCAGATGTTTCTTATTATGTACTTGAATTATTTACATATTAGCGAACACTTTCGCTTAGTTCCTTTTCATTCGATTGAAACTTTCTTTGGTAAGAAATTAATTACAGTAAGGTTGTAATTACAGTAAATGTTGCGTATCAGGCTGTACGCTAATGGGATGCCTCTAATGGGATTGTATTGGAAATGTAATTTGGAGAAGTAATACATCTGATTTTCGGTGTAGAAGAACCTAACGGCAAACTTTGTAGAATGAGCAGATACCTATTACTAAGATAAGCTGTGGTAACTGGTACTTATACCTAAAATATGGTATGCAGATTATGATCTAGATTTACACAAAAGTAATTCTTTTTATTTAAATATCATGTAATACAATACAAATCCGTCGACGGAAGCTAGCTCTGATTTCTGAATGTAAATGAATTCTTCGTTCTAAATCTTTTGTAAAATAAATATTTCAGTAAAATTTTCTAACAAAGCTAAGGTTTCAATAATTAATAAAGATGGAAGCGGAGTGAGGTCTGAGCGGCTGAGGTCAAATGTTGGAATGGGGTCATTAGGGAACAAGATATTGCACTTTAACTATCATTGTCTTTTATTTGATCTTAGCTCTTGCAGTTATCTAGATTATCCATTGTACTGAAATAAAATAAAAAAGAATGTAACTAGTTACCTAGTTCAGGGACAATTCTCAAAGTATCTTAAAATAGCTACTTTTTAAATACTGGCATTAAATCTTTAAACTTGGAATGAAGTATTATCAAAATTTAGGTATAAGATGAAAATTCTCTTATTTTGTACATTATACAGACATAGCAGCAAACAACATTATCTTTTTAGCCACTTTTCCCAAGGAATAGAGCTCTACTCTACAGTTGCAGTTATGCATTTTTATCAAGGGCTTATAGTTAAGATATCGCTGTAAGCTAGGAGGCCAGACGAGACATGTCCCTTGCCGATAGTTTCGTCCTTTGTGTACCCAGTAAGCTGATCCGGTAACAGATACAATGGTATTAAGTACATAACAATAACGTTGTGTTGTAATGCATCGCAGCTGTATTTAGGGCTGCCAGATACATTTGGTAACATCATAATAAGACACCTTCTTACCCAGTGCATAGGTAAGCCAAAAATTATCTTGTAATTATAGGTTTTTTCATAATTTAAGTGTAAGTATGTACCTATTGTCTATACATAGTTGAAATAGAAGTACATAACCGTTTTACATACATTTTATTAACACAAATGTGGATTCAAACTGGAATGACTCATATTTTTAAACGATAAATTCTTGTATGTGCACAATCTGAATCGGAATCGGGTAAAAAAATTACAAGAATAATGAGAAAAGCTCGGTCATCCAGGTGGTAGCGCTATTTTTATGAAAAAATTAATGGCTGTCATTATAAAACTGTCCGTTTGAAAGATATTGGGATAAGAAAGAATGTTTAATATTCTATCTAACAAATTAGCATGTTCCAATGTACCGCGGAGGCCAGCCCTAGGTGTCTGGTATCAAATGCCGGCGGTTAATAATACCCCAGCGACTTCGCGACACGCACAGACAGACTGTTATATCTATATACAGTTATGCGCTGTTTTAGATAACGGAGTTTCCTACTGGTGTATTTCTGTATTGATTTAAATTGGCTGAAATAGTTGAGTTATTGGCTGTTAAATTTAACGCCGCTCGTTTTAAAGTTTCTAACTCGATTTTATGAGCTTCACTTGTAACTATGAATTACAATTATTGTAATGACGATGTTAGACTTACCTATTTTTATTGAGGTATCAATTGGAAGGAAGTGACTTGATGTTTGCAGTAATGTTAGAAAGCAGGTGCCATAAAAAATACTAATTGGTTTATAGCATAATGAATAATGATTGAGAATGAAGATTGAAAGTGGAGCATTTCTATTGAAACTTTATAATACAATGACTCAAGAGTTTGTACAGGTCCCGTACATTATATTACAATAATAATTGGTTTAATGAGGCCTAAAAAGGCTCTCATAATATAAATATCGAAACCCTTGAGTGGTTGGCCTTTCGATTTTCGATATAATTAATTATGTTCCGGTAAGCTCTTTACGTAAAGAGGATGCTATTAGGTATAAATCGTGGCTATTTTTTATTTGAAGTAAAAACAAGTGGGGTTTTGTTATCACTTTCTAGTTTCTATGGGTAGGTATTTTTTTGTATTTTCCTTCTAATTAGGTACTTACTGTAAAATTTTCAAAACACAAAGCTTACGGTCTATATTATTATTTCTATGAAATGTATTCGAATAGCAGGACTACTCTAAATATAGTTTGCAAAAATGCCAAACAAAAAATTCTAACAAAAACTGTATAAAAGTTATCGTTCCACGAACTAAAAATATAGATGGAATCAAAAGCTATAGTGAGGGCACAGAGGCGCGTTATTGCGTTCCTCAAACTGAACCGATCACAATGGAGCCGTTGACATTCCCATCAGATCCGATTTCTTCTCAACACATTTAATCACATGATTGATTTCGCAAACTATCGCCAAATGAATTGTCTGTGTGAGTTTCAATGATCTTTGTTTATTTTTAAACATATGATAACATACGAGCGCACGCAAGTTTATGAATTTACGTGAAAAACCAAAAGTTAATATGTCTATAGAAATACATAAAGTAGTTGTTTAGTATGCTTCAATAGAACATTGTTACCTAGTTACAGGTTTTTGAGCGAGACAATCACTTAAGTGTTCTTTTTTATCGAAACTACATTCACAAAGAGTGTCCAAGAATTTGCTAAGTCATGGTTTCTCTGTAGTTTCTTTTTACAAACTTTGTCGATAACAATAGTATAGAAAAAATAAAACATAGATATAAACTATCTATCCTATTCTTATCGAAAAGTTTAAAAAATAAACTATCTAACTGTTGTCAGTTATTCAATAAGATATATAATAGAATAGTTCAGAGATATGAACACAATTTTTAAAACAAATACAACCGATACAAATATAATCCATTACAAAATCACGAATGAAAAGTAAAAGTGACGCATGTAAGCAATTTATTATGAATTTAATAATAAAATGTTTGCGCCATAAATTTGTGGGCACGCAATAAAGCTGTCCCGTAAAGAATATCCCCGTGAGGTGGCCTTGCAGACGACGCCGGGTGACAAGCTATATTGTCGCAAATAAATCCCGCCGGCCTTCGCGAAGCACCCGTTTTATAGCGTAGGGCTTTCATGAACACAGTAACATACTAATACAAGAATTAAGACCTCTATGTAATAGTGTTGTGATGTAGGCTCTGACCTTTAAAGTAGTTACAACTTATGCGTATTCTGTGACTAAATGTTATTATTATAATGAATATTAAAAGGTAAAAATAGCCAAGAATTTCAAGCATTGATCGCTACAATGTCCTAGAAATATGTATGGTACAAGTTTTTCTTTTATTTTTAAATAGAACACACACACTATCTAAAATCTAAATACTAGTTGGGTGAACTATAATATGAGAATGCTGTTCTAAGGCTGTTCTATTAATACCTTTTAATGTTGTCGTTCATATATTAAAAATCTAAAAAAAATACTATAAAAACGTCCAAAGCCCTTGGTACAGTTTACGAGTGGGATAGGTACCTAAAGGCTTAACATCTTTACTTGCGGCGCGGTCGCGAGCGCGGTCAGCGGTCAGCGAGTCACCTTCCGACTTACCTTCGAGCTTTAAATATAGGCTTCCATTTCGATATGGGTTTAGTAATAACGATGCAATAACATGCCAGTGGCTGTTTAAAATAAATTTAAAGGTTACTCAATTTGGAATAAATGAATATCTTAATTTAAATAAAACAAAATTTTACTTTATATTCAGATATTTTATTTTTCATTCATTCAGTAAACAATAACATAAATAGAGTACCTAACAGGTAGCACTTTTCAATCCTATTCTTTATACAAATCATTGAGTCATTTTATAAATGTAGGGAATATTGCTTCAAAATTAAACGCACGAATGTCATAATCGAAAAAAAATCGACGTGAAATTTAAACAATTAAAAACATCTAATAAGAGCCGACAATCTAAATACCGTGGCAGGTCGACGTCGCGAGCAATTCCAACATTTTTCATAAAAGCGCCTCCGCAAATACCCGCCACGGTATGCCGCTTTATTTATTGCTTATATCTAAACCAGAATAAACTTTACGCTATAGATGCTCCGGTGAAATACTGACTTATGATCCACTTCTATTGTTTATGGGAATGGGTTTGATCGTGTTTGTTCGCACATTGCCCTCAATTACGAGCTAGGATTAGCCCGTTAAATGTTATTCGGAGCGAGATATTATGAGCGGTAGTATTTATATCAGGAAGAGAAAAGATTATGTAGATGCGTCGTCTGATAAAGAGTGAAAGATGTCACCTGTAAGCTTTGTAATAATTAGTTGTTAAAATTAATAGATCCATATTTAACGATTTTCTTTAATGAATTTCCTTTAATTTAGATCGAGATTTATTATAACCATATTAATTAATGACAATTTTGTTATATTAAGAGTTTCTGAATGGAATATGATTTAACAGATGTATATATCAGTTATGTAATTTGCAATTAATATTGAAATCGAGCAATGTATTTTGGACTTTTGTCCCGCAAATAAATGTTTCAAAGCACACGATTACATCAAATTGATTGACGTGTTGCAGTTACATGACTATAAATGTTTACTAAATGTGTACAACATAAACAACACGTTTTCCCTTCTACGTGAAGTGTACCCAAATTCTAAGTGCCTACATGTCAGCGCAGACTTACCCTAGACTCCAGAGACTGGTCTCAATAATCGATACTGTTAGCAAAAGAAAGATACACTTTTGATTCTTGCACTGAAACTGTTTTCGTCTGACGCGATCTCATTTACATAGCTATTTAACAATTTATGCGTTTGAGTGCTCTGTCGTTTCACTGTAAGTGATAGTAAATTTTATATTAGTTTTATGGTTTTGTAGTATACCCGAATGGTAATCCCCTTCGTCATAAATCAAGTCTCTTTAATTAAATTTAGGAAGCAATAGGACCAGTATAGCAATTTGTAAATCGATAAAACGAAGGTGAAGTAAAAACTTGTGTTAAGTAGGTATAATAAATGAAAATTTCTGTCTGAAAATCGTGAACTGCAAAAGTTAATAAAACTGAATTCCAACATACGTTTGTCTCCAACAAAACTAAAGTCAGAATTGCTTGAAAGATCGTTAAAATATAGTTCGGTGTGTCATAAAGTGTTCCGCTCCGTTTGTGATGGCGGCGCTTCCGACAAGCGTTAGTTAAGAGATAGTAAACAAACCGTTAAGTTAAATTGATGCGTGGCCTTGTCGCTCTCTAGGTCACCGAGATGGGAGTCAATCACTTGGGTCACGCCAATAAAGCTAGGTTAGAGATAGCGCAGCCAGCTCTATCAGAATGAATGGGGGAATATTGTATAGTAGGAGTAAGTTAATTTACTGCTTCTGTAACCTTGGACCCTCCTACTATAGAAGCCATCAACTTCTATCCCAATGATATAACTTAGAACATACATTTATGTACTTTATAATCCATTTTTTACTATCACTAGGTATAGCAACAACTGATTAAACGTGACAAACTGTTTTGTAAAATATATCGCCATTTCGAAGATACATTACAATAATTGCAAAAGTTTATCTTCCTAGTAGTTTATAGATAACAATATACCCAGATGTCAGATGAGACAAAACACTTCTTTTCTTATTTTTTTTTAGAAGTAGACTTAATTCTCCAGTTTATTTGTTGTAATAAACTATGTAAAATATTAAAACATGCAGCATTGACATATGGACATCAAAGATTACATTTAAATAAACATGCATTATTTATATTTCCTTAACGTATTGCAAAGCACACAAGTAAAGTTATTCATCTGCCATGTTTGGTATTTATTTTGCCGTGCGCGGTGTCTACTGTCTACACCTCCCGCCTCCGTAATACAAAACAGGCCATAAACAGGATTCTGCTCAAACTGGATTATATTCTGAAAGCAAAATGACATAAATGGAGCTTGTTATTTTACTCGTATGTTGTGGAATTTTTATTCCGTACGTACGTATGTCGAAAAGTATACATTGTCTTATGCACACATTATGGAAACGTAGAAGCCAATTTTAAATTGCTGAAGAAGAATAATATCTTAATAATACTATAGCAAGTATATGGTAAGTCAATAGTAAAAGTATGAAACAAAGGTAGTAGTAGTCAAAATACAGCAGTAGACAAAAATTAAAAAGTTTTCGTTCTTAATTATTTTTAGATCCAACTTTCTTTCGACATAGAGCATCGCTCTCGATCTTATAACGAAATATTGATTAAAAAAATAATAGTCAGTAATTGTTCGCGAACAGGCGACTAGGCTGAAAATCTATTATCTAATATTAGGTTTCAATTATTGAAGAGTCACCACCTACGCGCCTGACCCCGAGGCACTCAATATTCAATATTTTAACGACTAGGTATTAATCGATTTACATCTAATAGTGCGTTCTTAAATCTACCTTTCATGTGTCGTGTTCTATCTTGAAATGTACAAGATTTATGTATTTATGTTATTAATTTCATAGCCAAGTAATAAATGATGATTTTATAAACTGTGTAATTTTATTTATATGCGCTCAAAAAATAATTCTGCATCGATTCAGCTAGGCTTTGAAATCCGACATAATATTATTATCTCTCTCCTACCTTACTTACTCGATAAAAACTATTTTTCACGATTTGTCTCATTTTCATGTTGTTTGAAAATAGAAGGATCCGAAACTACTGGATCAATTTGAAAATCCATTCACAGAGAGCTAAATTATTCATGAGTCACTATATTTTTATATTGTTTTTAATTTCGAGCTGCTAATAATAGTACCTGGCGGCAGTGCAAGTCCCTCACGGGTGACCCGAGCTGCACTCAGTAACCGAGTTAGCGACGGGACTTTAATTACTAGCAATTTGCTTCCTCTCACTTATTGGTGAACATTTACTTAATGTGTACTTAATAGTTCGTAATTAACTTATGTCATATACTTGTCATAATTCATACGAATTATGGATTGATTCGTTTGTTAATGATTTATTTAAATGCATGAAAATATCACTTTAAATGTAGGATACAATACAAAATGTAACATATGTATGTCCATTTGTTGAGATATTATGATGTTAAAAATGCACAAAAGGTACAGTAACAAATATACCTATGCGATGTTAAATAAGTGCATTTCAGATGATGCACTTATCGTATTGGAGCCGGGCTTCGTATTGGAGCTTTTAAAATATTTTTCCGTTATACAAGTTCAATATAATATCAGAGAAAGACTAGTTTAAATAATATGTTGAAACAATAGATAGAAAACTAGCTTGGCAGACTGATACAAAAATAAACAGATGGACAAAAATATTTGTATAAATGTCCTTTCATTACAGTACACATTAAAGTAAATGCTTTAAAATATTCCTTGTAAAGGGACACACATGAAATGGATACATTAAGCAATGTCTTGAATTACCGCTAATTTCGCTATCCTGTAGAGGGATTTAATTGGATGGTCTAAGAATCCTGTGCGAGCCAAAGTTCAATCTTTATAAGGAAATCCGCCCGCACAAATTATGAGTGATTATAGCCAACTACAGCCCAGACGAGGTAAGCATTCGCTGGCATCTGACACATTGCTTAATTGTTGATATTACAATATTATGGGACACATTTTGTGGCTATTGAGTTATTTTTTGTATATGATACAACCGTAATGGAGAAAGTACATAATTATAAAAGTGTTGTGTTAAGAAGAAGTAGGGACTCTCTACAACAATACTACTACAACTGTAATTGTATATTAGCGACTCTACAATTTGTTTTACAAGATCGATGTATCTTCCATTATACAGTTAAATTATTGCTTTAGTACGATTATTGTCTTTACAGATACATATATTTTTTAATATTACATGTTTGACAAGTTTCTGTTTCAGCGCTTTAGAAAGGGCAGTACATGTTTTGCTTAGCCTAAAACTGGATTATTGTGTGAACTGACCAGGAATATAAATTAACTTGGTTTTTATGTGTTCGCAGACACCAGCCACATATAGGTCTATTTATACGAGATGCCTTATCGCCTGTTTAGTATTCCTCTCATAAGTCCATACTCCATAGCCCACTACCTCCAGGTGCAATATTGGCGCCGCGCCGAGTCTCGCGTGCTATTGTCTGGTATGTACACGCGAATGCAAGGCTGTATGCCCTTTCCAACCAACCCAATATGGCCTTTAACGTAAGTGCATAGACGATGGAATTGGATGTACTGTAGCGTTGTACACTGCGGACATTCCTCCCTCGTTGCGGAAGTAACCATCAATTATCATTTTCGGAGGAATTTTTTGTGAGTTTAATCCAGAATGAATGTTTTGTTACTACGTAAATTTTAGCTCGTGGAATTGGAGTTTGTATTAATTAATATGAATGGATGTTCCTGAAAGTCTGGTGGTTTACCTGTTGAGGCGCTAGACGCCAATATACATCGAAAGTTTGAGTCTAACGGCGTTTCGAGAAGTCATTTTTTTGTATAATGTATAAATGTTATTGAAAGAAAAATCGTGACAAAAGTGACATGTCCAATAACAAAACGATACATCATATCTATTCACCCAGCCTTTCTTAACATGATGGATTGTGGATAAAACCATCATAATACATGTGTGTGGAAATGAAAATAGGGCGATGTTGAATAAAATACTTAGTAACAAAATAATTCTATAACTTCTGAGTCATTCATATCACTAAAAATAGACAAACCATAAAAATACGGTTTTTATATGATTTTAATTATACGTAATGATATTCAAAACCAAAGTCTTAATAAAACGAGTGTATGTTAGATCTTCAAAGAAGTATACGAACGCCATAAATAAATAGCGTGTTGAAATTGTAATATAATATTGAGCTGACTTGCGCCACACGCCGGCTGCTACAAGCTGCACATTTATAATTATGTGCTGTTGAACACGTTTCTATAATAAATCCACTATTAAACGGTAAGGAATTTTTTTAATTATTGTCATTTATCATTGACATACTAATAGGCTTATATTTTATTGTAAAGGATACGTAAGTAAATGGAAATTCATATTAAAAACATTGTTCCAGTAGGTCATATATTTTATACTTATATGGGGTTTAAGGTATCTAATCTGTGGTTTAAGCTAAAATTGCCTTCTGCCAAGAAAACGTCTAAAAAATTACTACAGAAGTTCCTGCTTCTTTCCGCTATAACCGGAACAAATTGGAACAACGCTGTATTCAGGTACCTATAGTAAAATATTTTTGAAATGGCCCACATCTGTTGGGAATTGGGATGTCGTAACTCAGTCTCGTTGCAGAGGTAATGTTTACATCGCAACGAACTTCGGTCAAGATTGGGCTATACAGTAGCAGTGCAGGATAGGAGTTATTGCGAATTAGGTAAATATATTTTTATATACTTACTTGTATTATTTGTAGAAAATAAAAGGCTTTTTATTTATTATGATTTCATAGTGTTTGCAACCAAACTCTGACGACCGCGACGGCTTGACCGATTTTTATGTTTTTTTTTTGTAAGGTCGTAAACTATGTATTTATTACGCCTACTTAGTGATAAGGGTATTCACGCCGAACAACGATAGCCTGGTGGTGTCTTAAATTTTATTTATTATAATATTCTTAGAACAAAGTAGCGCTTCGTATAAAAAATACGCACATGAAAAGTATTACTAATTATTGAGTGCAAGGCTTTGAATTTTTAGCGATGAGAAAAATATAATAATTATTTATTAACTCTACCTACTGGATGATACACGTATTATAACTGAATCATATTTATCGCAAAATCGCTCTATCTCCCGCTGCCGCCCGTGCAATGTGTCCAGTAGTGCTGGCGTCTGGGCTCGTAAAGTTTATGGGCGATAAAAGCGAAGCGAGTGCTCGAGCTGTTCCAGTCAACTCGCTGACCGCCTCGCGCGAGTTTACTTTGACGTCATCACTTGTAAACATGCTGATTACTGTAACATCGATATGTATTTTATAACACAGATAAATTTTTATCTATACAAAGTAAAGGGAGATGTGATTAAACTTATTGCAATTAAAGTAGACTTTAATACAGTGTTCTGTATTATTTTTAATGAAAAAAAAAAACATATATAGTTCAGCGTATATTTGTATCGTCAGAAATTCGTGAACTATGTACCTACTTCTGTTAAGTGTTAATTGAATAAGTTTTAAATTTTAAATTGTATAAAAATGAATAACATAGTTACTTACTATTATAACATTATATGCCTTTAAATTAATCAATCTGTGACAAGCTTCGCAATTCACTGCGAAATATGTAGCTTCAATTTACAAGTTTCATAGTACAGAAGTTATGAAGTTACCATTTGAAGATCTTGCTATTATTGAACTTATGTTTATCTCTTTAACTACCAGATATAAGAAGCAAAAGCTAAACAGATGAATGCTTGAGATAATTAAGTTAAAGTTTCTCTTAGAGAGTGCAGGCTGGAGGCAGAGCATTGTTCTCTTAATTGCGTCTAAGCGAGCCGCGGCGAAAGCTGTTTTCACTTAGAGCTTTGATAACTTAAGCCTAGCGATTGCCTAACTTAATATTGCTTGCAGGCACTTTCGTTAGTGATTGAAATCAATTATATAAGTTCATGATCAGTTTAAATGCCAACATGTTTTAGTTTTTTTTATGGTGAGATTAAAGAGAAATTAAGAACATACGTAAGAGCAATAGTTCACTTGTATTATATTTCTACTCTTTATTATATATTTTGAGACATGATTTCTTTTTCTTTTATAAAGATATGCTGCAACATATACGTTTCAAATTAAACTCATTCTAATAAAATGTAAAAATTAAAAACTTTAATTTACTAGTGGCCAGAATAATTAATGTAGTGTGCAAACACGCAAATTTCAGAAAAAGACAATTGTAGAGCCATAAATAGAGGCATAAAGATGCTCTAGTTTTGATTCTGCAATTGTGCAGAATATTATACGCCAATCATAGTCGATTAGAGTTACGGAATGCGGCCTGAGAAAGTTTCACGTGCGGTGCGCCCTTTCTCCGGCGTGTTCTTACTTCCTAAGTATTTCCTACGCTGTAATGCCTCGCCCACACAGAACCGCGTGGGAAGGATCAGCGGGAATCAACGTTCGATTCGTGTTCAATTGTTTTTGATGCATCACGTGGAAGGAACACGGGTGGTGGGGAAACCGTGCCGAAAGGTTAGCAAATAGAATGTGTTTGATGACTATTCAATTAATGCGGTAAGTAATTTTCGTAAAAAATATTCGATGTTTTTGTGTAAAGCAGTTTATTTACTGTTTGAAAATGATTAGAGGAAATCTACAAACATTTTTAGATACCTTCGACTATTTATAGTAAAAGAAAAATGTTAGACTAAAACTTATGCACTTGAACAAATTTCGGCGACGATCGTCTATTTTTAAGCGTAGGTGTGAAATAGACGATTATCAAATTAGGACAAACAAAGGAAGGACCTTCTTAAGCGGTCCCGAAATGCAATGAATTCTAATAATAAATCCAACGCATTTCTCGCCGTAATTCATTCATTTGTCAAATGAAGTTGACCTCCTTATGCTCCGAGTGTCAAAGTGGCTAAATCTGTTTATTATAAATTGCCTGAACGCGTTCTGAATTAATTTTACGAGCTCTCTGCTGCTGTTTTGTTAAACAACGATAAGTCCAGAATCAGAGCAACGGTTATGTAGCTTAGTCAATTAATGGCCATACTGGTTACTGCAATACAATACAATATTGCGTGTTTATTTTTGGCATTGCGAAACAGTTTTTGTAATTTAAAATAGTCTATTCTAAGTATACGTGCAATTTTATAGCTATAGGCCAAACGATTGTATCAACAGAGAGATTGAAAGATAGTCTATGATTGAAAGTAAAAGTATTCAGCATCATGTAAAGGAATGAGCAAACGAAGGTGCAGATCGACTGATAAGTATCACATTTGAAACCCTACTTTATTTTGTGCTTCTATATCCTCTGGGTTTCACATAAACTTTGAAAAATATGACAAATTGAAGCAAAGAATTTCTGTGGAAATTGATACTTAAATCAATATAATATTATTCTAAAATGATGTTCAAAGCTATTTGCAGACTCTACTTTATTTCTGATAAGTTCTTAGGCCACATGATAAGGACTTGAAGGCGATTGTGCTCGTTACTAACAAACGTTAAGAAAACAAAAGATGATCATTGAGAAGGCAATTAGCTCGGCCTTAAAAATGTTAGTTGAAATAACAAGTGGAGTGCGTCAGAGGGCGCCGGTGTGAAGGTTTCCGTCGGTCACAGATAAACAATGATTGATTTATGCCACTGATGCTCCTATCAGTGCGATGGAGACTGGAGCCAGTCGCGGCGGTGACGTCATCCTCAAGGGTCGCTAACATAAGCTAACATATCTCAAGAGCCTTGCAAATAGTACTCCTTTTTCGTCGTTAGGGCGATGAGTGATACAATACTGTTGGAAGATGTGAAAGAAATTGTTCGGCTTTGTCAGTCTATCTGTAGTATTAAATTGTAGCACGATAGTATACTAATTGTAGAACGATGTTTAAATTTAAAGTCAAGTATGAAAAAACAACATTTGAATAGGTTGATGAAATATGCAAATAATGTAAAATAAAAGTATGATTCGTTAAATTACTTTGCGGTGTTGATTAAACTTTCTCTTCCATTATGGATGATTGGATTATATAAGCGTTGTCATTGTCACAGAGGGTTTTACACCCTTTAGTTATCTGTGAATATGGTCTCATATATCATTGACGAAAATTTACAAATATCATTAACTAGATAGACCAAATAGATGAGATGGTGATAGAACGAGGGTGTAACCCTACACTTTATTACACTATCCTATAAACGATGTAAAGACAATGTAACGAATACATTGCGCGCCTAGCCCTAAATATAAAACGAATCTCTTAAGCTTCTCTAGCATTAACAGCAATGGATTAAAAACAGTATCAAATCGTGTTGAGAACAGATTTAGGGTTGCAAGTTCAGAGATAAGTTCCACTTCGTTTGTATGCAGATGCGTATTACTCGCACAATGAACTCCAACCCCTCGGCGAAATAATTTATTACAATACGTTTTTGCGTCTTTTACTGTTTGTTGCTAACAAATATTTGTTATGGTCTGGATACTGACAGAAGATTAATGAAATGTAAAAATCTGGAATCAGTGTTTTTTTTTTGCAAATTTGACAGAAATAGGTCGGGGAGGAAATATTAAAATATACGCCGTGACTTCTGTCCTTTTTTGAGCTTTGACGATGCTACATCTGTGATTCATATATTTTATTGATTTTAGCAGTAATTAATGAAAATATGGTATGTAATTATTTAAATATTTCCTTGAAGTAATAAGTATAAGTAAAGAGACCTTTCTAATCACTGCTCTCGCACATTGCGCCCAAAAATCGACAATCTGTATACCATGAGATTTGGTTTTTGTATCAATTTAATTCTCAATATCCGTCTGAATTTAATTATTCCCCTGCAAGGGTACGGGCCCTATCTAGGCAAGCTACAGGACATTTTGCGAATAAAAGCAGATTAGTTTAATCTCTAGGTGACACGTGGCAGGGCTCCGGCCGCTCCCTCGCCCGCGCCCCCGTTACGAGTTAGGGCGCTGATACGGGACAGACTTGTTTTTATGGCTTTTAATTATTATGGTAAGATATGTTTATTGCTATTTTTTATTTGAAACAAAAGCTTGTGTATTTGGTTGGTATAACTTAATGCGTTTTAGTTTTCGGGTCATATCAATCACATTATTATGATTATAACATAGGATACTTACGTATTTTATGTGCAAGTTCCAAATGGCATAATTACTTGAAATTAAAAGTCATATCATACAGTAATGAACTATCGCTATTCGTTATTCAAACATTGCCTGCATGTTGTTATTTTGCACTTACATTATTTTGCAGAATTACTTAGGTACGATTAAAAATATAAATTAAGTAATCGCCATGTTATAAACCGCCTAAGAAGTCTATTTTACACTGATAACGGCGTTATCACTTTACCCCATGCTGTTGGTCCAATGGGCGATGTAAATTAATAAAGTTTAGGGCCGAAGACCCTGAGCGACTCCGTATCGCGCGGAACTAATGCTATCAGCCGCGCTAATCTATCATCATCGCTTTTAATGCAGCCATTACCACGGTTCCGTTATAATCGGGACGAATTTTTCAATTAGTTTAAAATAGAGTGATAATAATGTGAAGAGCAGATGTTTTTTAAGAAAATGGTGCAAAACTATTCAAAATAATACTTTTTTAAAAACATACTTAATGTTTTTAAATAGTTTTCATTCATTTCAGAAATAATATTTTTGTATAAAATAAAACATCTGGAATGTTCGAATATCTTCTAGAAAGGTACAAACAATAGTGTATTGTGGCCACCTCCACAAACGAGCATTAAGTCAATGGTTCACTCTGCGAAGAGAACAGCTCTAGCATTCAAAACTAATTACATATACTATTTCTATTTGCTTTAGGGCTTTCTACTATGAGAATTATAATTATTGGCACATAAATGTTAATATTTTTTTGTTATGATTTGATAGTCAAAATTGATTTAAGCTTTAAGGCACTTTATAGTTTATACATCTTTATTTAGACAAAATGCCTTTCAAAGAGATTTATGTAGAAATATTAAAGTTCTATATTCCCTAACAAATCTTTATTGTCGTACTTCTCTCATAATTTATAATTTAATTCATTCATATAATATGTAGCTTAATTCCATCACTTTTATTGGTTGAAGATTGGCAGGTACTCCATCAATTAGGTGTGAAGCAAATTTAAAGCTATAAAGATCTTATGATCAATCATTTTGGAAGCTTACACAATATTTACATATTACCGTGTCGACACTTTTGGGATATTGACATTTGAATTGATTTAATGGCTCCACTTTATATTTATTTAGGAGCTGTACTTTTCTCGTTATATAATTATTTTCATTGATCTTTCTTCCGTATTTTTACAAGGATATTGCACAAAATCGCTTTGAATTTATTTTATACACGATATTGGCAATTGATTCTCATAAGGAAACGTATACGAAGTTCTTATAAAACTGTAGCTAATTCATAGTACTCAAATTACGTAGAAGTACCTACTTTTTCTATTATTGCACAATCAAAATAAAAAATAATTTATCTTTACTAAATAAATAACATGTTAATCTCAGTAAATAAATGTGGCAGCCCTATCTGACTCCATGGACTGCACTAATCCTTTTCACGTGCGAACCGATTCATTGTTTACACGCAATATTCGTAATGATATTTATTAGTATTACTTCATCAAATTCAATAATAAATTGCAATGAATTGAAAAGGTTATCTCTTTGAAATGTGCCTGCTTTAATATCTCTTGATGAATGATCGAATAGGAGAGTTTCCATAACCTCGGAGTCAATTACCGAATTAGGATTGTAACATAGTTTCCAGTTTGTACTTGTACCTTTTGTTCGTTCAGAGAATATGATGCGTAGTTCGTCCATTATCCTGTTTAAAAAAAATCTGTTAAGCTATAAGCTATTTATTAGGTTATGTTTATGTATAATCTATACTATACTTTATATGTTTCCATGAACGCTAAATGAATGCTTGTTGTTTTGTAATTACAAACAGACCTTTCAAGTTTATTTATCTGTAAACACAAAGTGGCGCGACAAAGTTCATATCGACTTATGAATTTTCTTCTCACATTAAGATGTGACTGAATAAGTTCAGACGAACCAACCCAACTTTATTGTTTATGTTTATAGGCGCAAAATAACGTAGGAAGCCTAATGAATAAAGCAGTATTGAATGGAAATCACGACATTAATTACACCGGATTACAATATTAACGAGATGCAATAGGATTGTATAAATGAATATAAGAATGGAGCCAACAGCTCGTTAGCTCATAGAATGTGAAAGGAATTAATTAAGTTTTCTTGGAAGACTTGTTTTGTTTCGGAGTAACAAGCCGCCCCTCGGCACGGTCTTTGCTCTGGCTTTTAAATTTTACTTGCGTCATTGCTTAAGGAAACTGTATTTTTGTTTCATTGGACATTTAAGCAATTAATTAAATTTCGTAGGCTCGGGTGTTAACACGCTTGTTTTATTTTCGGTTCATATTAAATGTTATATTTATTTTTATAATTTTGTTATTATTCGTGTTTGGTAGGGTACGTGTTATATGATAAATTATAATGTAGAATTATGGCGACTAATAATAAGCTTTACTCTAGCATAGAGCGTAAGCTCTACATTGGATTAAGGCCGCCTGATTCTGACAATTTAGGCATTTTAGGTACTGAGACGGCTCGCGCCCGCGTTACGCAGGAGCCGGCGCGACATGAACTCCGGTGACCTATGAAGGCGGGCGATTACGCCACAGTATAAATAAATCAGTAGGTAGTTCGATTTTATTTGCTATCGTAGTAATGTTTTTGATAAATAAATTTACTACTAATCCTATACCATTAAACGAGCAATATTTGCATATTTGTATATTTGTTTGTATACAGTGTGGAAATTTTCGATGTGCCCTGAAAGGAAAGTACCTACTTGAAATACTAGGGATAGCAAATTTTTCTGAAAGGAAACATTCCTTTTTCAAATTTTATTTTATTATTCAAATCGATAGAAACAATATAAAAGATAATTTATTGTTAATTTCTCGTAAAAATATTTGCTCTTAGAAATAAAAATATCATGGAATCGAACATTTTTATTGTAGCATCAACATCATCTAAACATAAAAAACGCTTCTGGTTTATTGGTCTATTTTATAAATACATTTAAAGTTTAAAATGAAACTATCGTTCTGGATACATCAATAATTTATTTTCTTCTGAAAATATTGGTAATAATAATTAAAAGTAAAACAAATAAAAAAGGCAAAATAATAATTGAATTTTGTAAATTGAAGTCTTGCACCGCAAACATGTTTAAGGACGCTGTCACATACATATCTGCGTTACTCAAATTTAGGTATCTAATAACGTCGCAACGTGGTGCGCGGGAACATCACGCTCACGTAAACATAGCACATTCCGTTTTATAGACCATCTTCATACTTGATATTATTTTATTTTTATTGAAACTGATTCTAGAAGATTACTGGGAACTTTAAAAATTCATTTTGTCTTTTTTATTAGTAGGTACGATCCTGATAAGTATGTTAGTGTATTCAACCAACTTAAAAAAGTGTGACTATTTTACAACAATTTGAATATTAATCAATTAATGAATTGTATTATTGTATAATGTATACAATATCGAAGCTTATTAAGAAATGTATAAAATACTTTTTTATGAATTAATAATTATTATCATACATCACAATATTATATTACCGGCAATATATTAAACCCTTCATAATAAATGTATGTTATTCCGAGAAACGGTCGGAATGAAATTATAATCGTCACATTACCTATGATATCTTTAAATCTGAACTTTTCCTAAGTAGCAAATGTGGGTGGTTTTTGGGGTAGCGATTAACCAATATGAGGTCAAAACTAAAATCTAAGATGGCGCCGACGAAAATTTG
>CAJQZM010036680.1:0-16671 GCA_907164665.1 Colias nastes
AAATTTATCTCTACATAGTGGAATATTGCATACTTCAGAATAGTATTGTATGACATTATTGTCAATTTACAACGAAGGCATCTTGGTAGAATCTACTGTGTCCATTTACTTGCAACTACATTAGCAACTTTGTTCAGTTCAGTATTCTGAAATCTTGTTTTATACTTTTTCAGCGCCGGTTATTGTCGTAGTTGGGTTTTAGTTTTTTTACTTTTTATTATATATTTACTTTTTAACCAACGTTCCCAATAACGACGAACGTTTCTTTTTTTAATTTCCAAAAGAAACTTAACAATTCATATCTCTTCTATAAAAAACTAGGAAAACTAAACATAAGCAATTAACTTAAAAACGATAATTTCAATAAATAAAATCCCTTACCCAGCTCTTCGATCCCTTACAAAAGGCGTCAACCGTTCGACCGTTTCAATATTATGCGCGAATACATCCAAACCACTATTTGCAATATTGGCTATACTATCGCGATTGCCGCGGAAATCTGGTACCAAGCATTCCACTAGGATCTCGCTGTTTCTGGAATAGGAAATTTATATTACTGTTATTTATTCATAAAAAAACACTATTGTTTACTTTAGTTTCTTTTTGCTTAATAGATATAGAACACACATTCCTTTGATGTGCACATAAACTACTTTTTTATTCGATTTAAAAAAGGGGCTATAAAATTTATCCGAAAATAAACGAACATTTATAATCAATAACATATTATATTATATCTTGAAAGGCATGATTATTTAAACAACCCCAAAATAATGAGCATGTCTTAAAGCATCAACAAAATTGAACAAAATCAGGTGCGATAAATTATTTTAATTTCAGTTAAACTACAACAAGGCTTACTGTCTTTTTATCTCCTTCACAGTTTCTGCTATGTGTGCTGATCCTCCGTCCGGTAAATCTGAAATGAATTCAAGATCCTAATATTATATTTTATTTCATCACAACAATCAAGTATAGTGACAACTATCTGCAACGTGAAATATGTTTTTAAAATTATTCTAAAATAGAATTCTAAATCTTGCTACAGAATATCGTTCGCATCGTAATTTCATACATTCTTTCATATACATAAGGTATTAATTTGCGCCATCACCTACTCATGAACATCAATTTTCCTTGCCAAGTCGGTTTCCCAGAACATAGCTTCCTTCTATTTTTATAAAATACTAGCTGCGCTTCGCGATTTCACCCGCATGGCTCCACTCCTGTTGGTCTTAGAGTAATGATATATTATAGCCTATAGCCTTCCTCGATATCTAACACCGAAAGAATTTTTCAAATCGGATCAGTAGTTATTGATATTAGCGCGTTCAAGCAAACAAACTCTTCAGCTTTATAATATTAGTATAGATAGATTGTATCAACTCTAAGGTATAAATATGAATATAGAAATACAATTATTTCCTCACCATCCCGATCCACAGAAGTAAGCACAATATACCCCAACCCCCACTCCTTTATCGCATGTGCTGTGTTGAACGGCTCGTTGGGGTCTAACGGTGGGGGAGCGCGGGACGTCTTCACGGAACAGAACATGCAACCTCGAGTGCAAGTATCTCCCATTAACTGGGGAAAATTCATATTGAATTTGAATTTGATATTATTGGTTTTATAGCATTCAAATCTATATATATAAAAGAAAGTCGTGTTAGTTACTCCACTTATAACTCAAGAACGGCTGAACCGATTTAGCTGAAAATTGGCAGGGAGGTAGTTTAGAGCCAGGAGAAAGACATAGGATACTAAATATGTACCACGGGCGAAGCCGGGGCGGATCACTAGTGCTTTATAAATATAACTTTATAAATTTTTTCATTTGAATACCATAAAACCTAAAATATCAAATTCAACAAAAAGGTCGTGTTCCATCGTTACAATATTGTATAACATAATTGAAAAATGTTTCGTGTTGGTTGAGATGGTTGTTAATCATCTCAATAGATGGCGCGCGGTCCCTTAGACACATAAAACTGAAAGAATAGAATAAATTCTGGCGGCTTCACGGGTGGCTGAGTTGGTCAGGCGGAATTGGCGTGAAAGGATGCGGGTTCGCCTTGTGATCGATTTTTTTCTATTCTTTATAAATTTATATTTATAAAGCATTTGAATGCCATAAAACCAAAAAATATCAAATTCAACAAGGACTCAACGTCTTCGTCGAACAAAACTTGCATGCAGCGAGAGCACGCGTCATCCATAACATTCAACATGATGTCTAACGCTGTGAAAGTTACTGCGAAAATTTTGTTGAACAACGTTGTACCCTCTATTACTGACAGATATAAACTCACGATGCTCTATAAACAAACAAATTTCCACGAGTCATGTTGCACGAGCTGGCAACGTCGCGCGAGCAAACAACATCGCGTGCGTGCTGGCAACGTCGCGCGCCGCTGTCATCGTTGCGTGCGTACTGACAACGTCGCACGAACTTGCAAAGTCGCGCGAGCTGGCAACGTCGAGCAAACCAACAACTTCATGCTGGCAACGTAGCGCGCGTGTTGGCAAACAAAAAATAATTTTTTTAGCTTCAGCTGATGGAAATTGATCACTGCCGCCCAAGCTGACTTGCAAACCTAACTAGTTATATTGGTTAACATAAAATCATCACTAAATTCAACTACATAAGCATCATTTTACCATAATAGTAGCTGTAGATGTGCCATGCTTGCCTCCGCTCCAACATTCACCTATATTCGGACATCTAGCCTCCTCACATACTGTACTTAATTTCAAACTGCGTAATTGCTCCTTTAATGCACTGAACTTTGAACCTGTAATAATACAAACAAAAATGATTATACCATATGATTATACAAAATAATGAATGTGTACAAAACGTTTTTTAATACATTTTTTAATCAATATGCAATAAGCTAATGCTGTGTCAGAAGTTTATTTATAGTACAAATATATATTACATATTAAAATTAATAATTAAAGTCATTGATATTATATAATAATACAGAATTTCAATTCAATTAATGTTTGCAATAAATAGATAATGGTGTAACAATGTAATTGTTAACTTTAGTTTTACTAAACAAAAATAGATTCAAGGTGTTGTATTTTATTTCATCAGAATTATTTTTATATGTTCTTATTTTACTGATACTTATTTATCAGCAGACTGATAATGTTAATCTGGTCAACGTGTGGATGATGGCACTTATACAGCAATAATGTTTTTATTTACTTTAGCGGCTATTATCATGTTTTAATGATCAAAGATCAGTTTATTAAATCTTTACTAATATTATAAATCTGAAGAGTTTGTTTGTTTGAACGCGCAAATCTCAAGAACTACTGGTCCGATTTTAAAAATTATTTCGGTGTTGGACAGCCCATTTATCAAGGAAGGCTGTAGGCTATATATCATCACGCTAAGACCAACAAAAGCGGAGCCACGCGGGTGAAACCGCGGAGCGCAGCTAGTCCTATCCTACTTAATAATATTATAAATGCAAAAGTTTGTGAGGATGGATGTATATATGTGTATGTTTGTTACTCTTTCACGCAAATACTACTGAACCGATTACTATGAAATTTAGCACACATATAGATACCCAACTTGGATTAACACAAAGGATAGGTTTTATCCCGGAAATCCCACGGGAACAGGAACTATGCGGGTTTTTCTTTGAAAATGCGGGTGAAGCCGCGGGCGGAAAGCTAGTACATAATAAATATGATTGTCCATTTAGTTTTGTTGTAAATATTACAACACTCAGTTTATGAAGCAATAGTTTAAAAAGATGAATATTTTAAACAGAATAAAGTAAAAATCCAATATAAAACTGAACCAATTGTAATTTATTACCTGTAGGAATAGATGTTTTCAACCAAGGTGGCAGTCTTAATCTCTCCGTCTCTCCCCTTTCTCTTTTAAGTTTTCCTTCATAGTCATCCCATGTTTTTGGTCTGTCCTCTGCAATGAAGTCAGCTAAGCTAGGCCCCTCTCGTAACTTCTCACGAATTGTATCTAGCTTATTTGTGTGCTTACATCTATGGAGCTGCAAATATACAAATCATACATACTGTAAGGTATATGACACATTTTTTTATTAATAACAAACGAAAACATTTCAATTTTAAAGTAACCTAATCTGTAGTAAATAAATAGATGTTATGCATGAGAAACAAAGTGATAAGTAAATGCATTCTCATTCCTAGTCAATTAGATTAATGCAGATAAATTTGGTAAAAATTCCTTAGGTCAATACTAGGTTTTAATTTTTCTCATAATCATAAACGATTTTTGTAAACAATAAGTTAGACCAATACCTCATATGGCTTTGGAACAATCACAGATCTAATGGAATTACGAAACATTGCAACAAATTTTAGAACAACACGAAAAACTAATAGATAAAAATATTACATAAAAAACATTTAGACCATTAAAAAATTAAACACAGATGTTTTTGACATTGACATTAAAATTTTAATATTTTTTCATGTCGTCAAAATGACAGAAGTCAGAACTTATCATTTGACCCTTTTCTTCTACATGGCAATAATACAATTTGTTTGCAGTGATAATAATTATAATCTATGGTTTGTTAGTCGGCTTGATACGCTGCCGCGTGTCTAGATTAGGGCTCCGTACTAAAAGTGTAAAATGAGACCCTATTACTGAAGCTTCGTTGTACCTATGTCTGTCTGTCCTTTCGTCTGTCACCAGGGTGTATATCACGAGCTAGACTGTAGAAAATTTAAAAGAATATGCACCCTATTTCCGCTTATGGTGCTGCTATAACAACAAAATATATTAAAAAAACAGAATAAAATAAATTTATAGGGGCTTCCATTTAACAAGCGTGTGTTTTTTGCGCGATCTTGTTCACTCAAAAAATAAATCATTTTATGTAAATAAAACTTATCACTATTTGAATTATACTTATACTAATATTATAAAGCTGAAGAGTTTGTTTGTTTGAACGCGCTAATCTCAAGAACTACTGGTCCGATTTGAAAAATTCTTTCGGTGTTGGATAGCCCATTTATCGAGGAAGGCTATATTATATCATCACGCTAAGACCAACAGAAGAGGAGCCACGTGGGTGAAACCGCGGAGCGCAGCTCGTAATAAATATACTTAATTCAAATAGTGAATAAATTGTTTTATCTGTGGTTTATGGAATAATTGTCCATGGACCAATGTTGCATGTAAACAATAAAAATGTAGGTAAATGGTTGTGACCTTGAGTATGCATCAGCTGTCAATTACTACGAATACGACGGTCGACGGAACATACCTAACCCAAGTTTGTAAAAATGCAATGGAATAAACAATTCGTCTAATCAATGAAATATTAGAATAAATATTATGAGGAATGTGGAATCACATTTGTTGGGAGACAGAATGGACGAGGCAGTGACACATTATATTAATTCCCATCAACCCCCAGAGGTAAATGTTAATAAATAAATTTGTGAATACTCTCCACTTCCTCTTTGTTTCGTGGAATATTTATATTTTTCCATTCTGCATGAATAGTTTTAAAGACAAATTTGTTTGAAAATGCATATTATACGGATTTCAATTATTAACTTATCAATTACAAAATTTGTAACTAAAGGACTTCCGAAAAACCTGTTTTATTTTTCAATATGTTTACATTCTTAGAATCAATGTTTATCTATTTTTGATAAAAGTAACGTATCTATTTACAAAGCAAAACCTTTGTTTTCGTATGTCTCTCGTTAAATTACAAGGAAACTTGTATTTCAGCAAGCAGTTCACGTGGATGCCAACTCCTTATCCCTAAATGTCCAAGAAGATGAGAGTGGACGCGTGGTCACTGTTATGCATTCACAAAATTTCCCACAAGTATGCAGGTAATACAAAACAAACTTATTTTTCCTATGTATACTAACTATAATGTAAAAAAAAAAACATACTGTTTTGTCTATATTTATAGAAACAAGTGGGTTCATATTGATGTATTTTACTGTAGAGAAATTTAGAAGCTTAGGAAAGGACATAGTCTTGCTAAAAATAATTAAATAAGTATACACATTACTAGCGGTCCGCCCCGGCTTCGCCCGTGGTACATATGAAAAATAGATGTTGGCCGATTCTCAGACTTACCCGATATGCACAGAAAATTTCATGAGAATCGGTCCACCCGTTTCGGAGGAGTATGCAGACTAACATTGTGACACGAGAATTTTATATATAAGATTAAACAATGACATGCATGTATGTTATGTAGAAATAAAAGTTTGCATATGAAAATATAATAGATTATTTTTCCGACCCAAATATCGACCAATAGAATTGCACCATTCGACGTCACGTGGTACAACCTACATGGTATTATACTGATAATTTTTTGAAAATTTTCTCTGGTCGTTGACGTCAAACTGACAGGTTGAATTCAATTGTGAAATTATTGGCCGACATTTGGGACGGAAAAATAATCCCCCGAATACCACACGAGCTTCAAAATTATCTGGCATTTCCCTCAAGGTTCCCTGCAAACAAATAAAGTCGTCAAGTTTTTCAGGAAAAATCACTCGCGCTTCGCGCTCGTGATTTTTAAACCTTGACTAAAATCTTGACTCCTTCATTTGTTTGCAACGAACCTATCGGAAAATACCCGATAATTTTGAAGCTCTTGTGGCAATTTACAAAAGTGACAATTTACAAAAGAAATAACAATGAAATTACTAATGTTTGTCTCATTTGAATCAGTATTAAAGAAGAGAAACACTTTATATTCAGAAATCTATACCAATATTATAAAGCTGAAGAGTTTGTTTGTTTGAATGCGCTAATCTCAGGAACTACTGGTCTGATTTGAAAAATTCTTTCGGTGTTAGATAGCCCATTTATCGAGGAAGGCTATAGGCTATATATCATTACGATAAGACGAACAGGAACGGAGCCACACGGGTGAAACCGCGAGGCTCAGCTAGTAGGTAATATTTATCGCTAGAAAGCACTTTGTACATTATCAGAACAGATTTATCATTATATTAATTTAAGGCTAAAGGCAAATGTAATGCATTCGATTTCAAAATATAAAAATGCGTTCATTTCACTTGAGACAGTATTAAACTAAAACAAGAGGAACAAGTAACATTATTTATTTTGAAACCTAGTCATCTAAAATGCAGTCCCAAAAGTAACAATACTAAGTTCTACTTTATGTATTCAGGCAACTATCAGTGGGAGAACAGATGAACGATGGGCCATGGGTGGAGGAACTGCTGGATGCTCGGCTGGCGGCCATTGTAGCGCATTTAGCTCAGCCCAGCAGAACTACACATCACCAGGGTCATAATCCTCATCTCAAGGTAAAGTTATTGACAGATAATCCTAAAAAAATGTTGATTTACCTTATGTTTGCAGATGCGTAATTAAAATGGTATGACACCAATTACATTTATTATAGTTTTAGAAATTACACATGGGAGGCGCAGGGTTCATTATTAGTTTAAATGTAATAAGAATGTACTGCAATTCTATACAACTGCCTAAATGATGTAGACAGTTGATAAGAAATCACAGCAAGTCAACGACTATTAACAAAGTGGTCAACAGTGCTATGCTATGCAGACTTTAAAACACTTGAATTTAGTCCAGCTAAATAACGATTGGTACATGCTTTCACAGTAACTAAATATACTATTTTATTGACTGTGTAATTTTTCCATTTGAAATGTTTGATCTACCCATCACTATGGGTAATCCACTGATTATCTTCACAAAAATCTGGAATTATAGAAAAGGCATATTCATTTGATTGTCCTTATGCAGAACTACATTTTTCATGTTATATTTTTACGGTGCATTAAGATCAAACAAACAGAGCAAGAGCATTCTTTTGTGATCTTTTGGTGTAAACGAAAACTCGTATTCAGTGTTGTTCAGTATTAGAACATTGTATAGAATATTTTCGAACGTGAACAACGAAAGAATGCTCTATGCCTGTTTACACTAAAATAATGGACATAGTGGGGTTAGAACGAGCATTCGCTTGTATGTAAATGCACCTTTACAATAATTAACGTTTTCTACAAAAAAAAAACATGTTCAAAACAAATTGATAAACAAACAATTGAATAATAAATAAATTTCTGCAGATACCAAACACGGTGAGAAGTGATGTGGACACGTCAGTCATTCTAGATGGCTCTATGAGACTGTTTAATGGACACCCTTTGGTAAGGTTTTATCAGTTTGATTATTTATTTTAGATGCATATAATCTTATACTTATTTATGTTATTTTTATATTAGTAGCTAGTCTTCTTGTAGATCGTTTATAATTATAAAAATTGTTTGCCGAGTTTGTGTCAAAAGTTAAACATACTCCTTCTCTCAATGGGTGGCGATCTATCCGGTAGCTCTCTTTGTCTCTTAAAAGCCAAATTCATCGCCTTACTCTATGACATGATGGTATTGCCATGACGCGACCTTGAAATTTTACTCTCAACGTGCCTAAAGAAGTTTCACTTCAAAATAAAAAAATATGACGTTTATAATACTTACACTTTACTGTTAACATACATTTTATATTAAAACTAGCTTACCGCCCGCGGCTTCGCCCGCTTTGTCTAATCTAAAACCTAATAAATTATATACTAAAACCTTCCTCTTGAATCACTCTATCTATTAAAAAAAACTGCATCAAAATCCGTTGCGTAGTTTTAAAGATTTAAGCATACAAAGGGACATAGGGACAGAGAAAGCGACTTTGTTTTATACTATGTGATATTACATTTCTATAGTACATTTTAAATATTTGTTACGACAATAATTTGTTAGTTGTAAAAACAATAAATCAACAAATAGTAACCATACTCATGAATTCATTAAAACAAAAACTACACTATTGTAGGATCAACAACAGGGGTCAATAGTAGTTGACGAGCAGACTCTGCCGCCGCTACCACCTTTACAGGATATGAAAAGATGTACTGAAAATAGCTGGTATAAGGACAAAACTGTATTAAAAGTGAGTTATTCATTTTTATGTTTTTTATTTCATTTTACTTACAGAATATGGTAAAGATAGTGTTTTTATTAAATAAAACCTGTTGGGAATGTTATCTGTTTAATAATTTTTAGGCCTATTTATCATGCTCATGCATATGAAATTTCATAATAATTGGATCATTCATATCAAAATTGAGAATTAAATTATTTGCCTGTCTTTTAATTGAATTTGGAAACTGATCACTACAATATGTGCTAAGAGAAGGTATAATACTTTATTTAGGAAAACAAGTTCATTAATTGAAATAAAACGTGTTTTTATGGTCACCCCTAGAAGTAAATATAAAGGTTAATTGTATACAGATTTAATTTTAAAGAAAAATCCTGTGAATCCTACAGGAAAATGGTGAAATGTTACCAGAAGATAGCGGCGTTTTAGAAATGGCGGCGAGCGCGTCTCCCGCGCAAAGTAAACAGAGTAAAAAGAGTTTGCCGCACAAAAAACGGATTTCTAGGAAATTGAAGAGGAATACTGGCAACACTACGCCTAATCAACAGACCGTATGTTTTTTTTTTATTATTTTTGATAGTCTATAGATATCTTCATTGTTAATGAAATTGGAATTGTTATAGATTTAGTTGTTTCTTATTAATATTTTTAAAAGTGTAAAATGCGAAGATGCACACTTTTCCACTCCTCCAGTCCTGTTTGACAGTGTCGATAAACAGGCTACCCTTAATTTCCTTTCTTCCTTACCTTATTCTTCTGATAACCCTTTTAACATCTCACCTTTCACCGAATGCGATGTTAAGAAGAACATATTATCCATATCTTCTAAAGCTGTCGGTTGTGACAATATTAGCCGTGCTATGATCGTTCCTATCCTTGACATCATCCTTCCTACAATCACCAACATCCTTAACCACTCTATCTCGTCCAGCACATTCCCTGAAGTTTGGAAAGACGCCAATGTTATCCCACTTCCTAAGAAATCGAATGCTAGCTCACTGTCTGATTACCGTCCTATATCCATTCTTCCTTTCCTCTCCAAAGTTCTTGAAAGACTTATCCATCACCAATTAAGTATTTTCCTAAACTCGAACTCCATACTCAATCCTCTACAATCCGGTTTCCGCCCCGGGCATAGTACGGCTACTGCTTTAGTAAAAATAACTGATGACATTCGGTTAGGTATGGATAATAAGCAGCTCACGATACTAACATTGCTAGATTTTAGTAATGCATTTAATTGTATTGACTATGACGTACTTTTGAGTGTGCTGCGTTCTATTAACATATCAGCGTCGGTGTTAGAGTGGTTTCGTAGCTTTTTGCATGGTCGCCGGCAGAGGATAAAGCTAGACGAGTCCATCTCATCCTGGAGTTATCTGACTGCAGGTGTACCACAAGGTGGTGTCCTCTCTCCTCTTCTTTTCTCACTTTTCATAAACTCCATTACGAGCAACATTTCATCCCGGTACCACATGTATGCTGATGATCTCCAGATTTATACACATTCTCCTTTGTCGGATTTGCCTGCAGCCATTCACTCAACTAATACTGATCTCGATTTTATCGTTAGGTGGAGCAAGCTGTATGGCCTTAAAATTAATCCCCACAAAACGCAGACTATTATTATTGGAAGTCCACAGTTTATGTCAAAAATTGTATGGGATAATTTACCATCCGTTTACGTTGACGACACTAAAATCCCTTTCAGTCAGTCTGTTAAAAACCTAGGTGTCCATATAGACTCTACACTTTCCTGGCATGAGCACATGAAACATGTTAGTAAAAAGTTATTTGCGGCATACCACTCCCTTAAGCGATTACGAAACTTTCTTCCGATTCCGACCAAAATTTTGTTAGCGCAATCACTCCTTCTTCCCATCCTCGACTACGCTGATGTCAGTTTCTGTGACCTAACTGGAATCCAACTTGATAAGCTTGAGCGATTTCAGAACTTGTGCATCCGTTTTATCTTCGGGTTGCGTAAGTATGACCATGTCTCTGCTTATCGTCGCAGGCTGAAATGGCTGCCTATCAGATATCGCCGGGATGCTCATGTGCTGCATCTGTTGTACGGAATATTATTCGATCCCAGAACCCCACCCTACTTAAAAAACAACTTTGAGTACGCAAGTAATCACGGATTAAATCTGAGATCCAGTGATACTTATCTCCTTAATGTACCCATACATAAAACTAAATTTTTCAATTCCTCATTTACAGTGAAGGCTATTAGACTATGGAATGACTTACCAATAGCTATACGCAAAGCGAGATCCATCGATGCTTTCAAAAACTTGATTTTTAATTACTACATCTCTTTAATTAAGTGATGACCTTATATATTTATGTACTTTCTCTTATCTGTATTTATTTGTTATAATTATTATTATGTATATAAGTATACATTTATTATTGTCGCAAAATGTATAGTTACTATATTTTATTTATATTCTGAATTTCCTGGTTATCCTATTATTAGTACGTATTATACATATTTATTTATTTTTTATCTATTTATTGCTTCAGTGCTTCAGTATACACCACCTACCTGTATTCGTTGTTTTTATCATTGCTTTCCTTGGTTGGGTTACCTGGAAGAGATGGCTCTGTAGCCATAAGGTCGCCCATTGTGCAATTTATGTGTATTCTTTTTTTATGTAATGTCTGTAATTTGGTGTGTACAATAAAGTTCTCATTCATTCATTCAAATGCGAAGTCGCGAATCTTATTTGGTATTGATTTTTATTAAACCTCAAATTATTGAAAAAACCATATTTTCTACTAACTACCAATAGTAAATGCAACTTAAAATGACTGACATAGACTGAATGACACTAATGCGATAACCACACACAAGCAAACCCATATAGCAAAACTAGTCTATAAAAATTCAAACAACTCTAATTACAGGACATAGTAGTAATCCACTGTGCGGAGGATGTCCAACAAGAGGAGATACTGCCAGATAACTTTGTAGACTCTTTGCCGAGGCACACCACAGAACATATGACTGACGCTACTCATGTAAGTCATGTGAGTACTGTATTAACCATTGAGATAATATTACTACGTATGGAGGAGACACCACGAACAAAATCTGTGCGCCATTTTTTTGCTCTAACTAAGTTTTAAAAATTATTATCTAGTTAGGTACTTACCGATGAAAGTTATTCCTTTGCACTTTTCCGTATTATTTGTATTATTTGTGCAATATCGTAACACACACGAAGGCATATTTGATGCGTTTCACTTTAAAACAAATAAAAAATGAGCGTGCAGTTACGCCATATGGCGTATGTTGAGCGGAACATAAGTGATGTAGGCGGTGTCGTCTCCATATTATGTATATCTCAATGGTATTAACTAGCTTTCTGCTTTATCTAAAACCTAACACTAATATTATAAAGCTGAAGAGTTTGTTTGTTTGAATGCGCTAATCTCAGGGACTACTGGTCCGTTTTGAAAAATTTTCGGTGTTAGATATCCAATTCACCGAGGAAGGCTATAGGCTATATATTATTATCATCACGCTAAGACCAACAGGAGTGGAGCCACGCGGGTGATACCGCGGAGCGCAGCTAGTAAATTATATTGTAGAACCTTCGTCTTGAATCGCACTATCTATTAAGATAAACTGCATCAAAATCCGTTGTGTACTTTTAAAGATCTAAGCATACATACATACAGACTTACGACAGACGTAGAAAAAATACTATGTAGTGATAATTAATGTTTTGTCTGTCTGCTGTTTTTTTTTATATTTGGATTTGTAAAATATTGTATAGGAGGTAATTGTGTTGATAATTTATGTAATTGTCTGCAAGATTCCAGTTTGATTCATTTGACATTTTGTGACAATGATATTATAAGTAAAAAGGTCTCTTTAAAGATTTAAGCATACAAAGGGACATAGGGAAATAGGGACGGAGAAAGCAACTTTGTTTTATACTATGTAGTGATAATTGATTTGTTAATTGTCCGTTTTTGTTAAAATTAATTTATGACTGCGAATAAAGTTTTTACGAGGGTTTAGCCCTTGACTAAATTATATTATTGTAGAAATAATATGTTTTTTTTTTCAGATGCGACCAATACTAATATGTCAATTATGTGGAGACTTCTATGGTGAAGAGCAGCTAAAATTCTACCAACACTTGAAGCAGCATTATGAACCTCAAACATCCATTATTATGGAGAACCCTGTTGTACCTGATATAGGAATTGATAAGGTATGTTTTTATATAGAATTAAACATTACAGGATGTTTTCAAAGCTTACCAATATATTATCGTGGCTTAAAATTGATATTTTTTAACTTATATTATAACTTATATTATATTAAGAACACATCATCTTCAATTTATTTAAAATGACATGCGGATACTTTAATAAAAAGTGTTAAAATGAGAATTTTTATTGTGACGTTTTGCCTTATGTTGTTATTTTCTATTTATTCAAAACTTTTTATATCTAATTTAACCCCCCTAAAATAGATACTATTTATAAGTATGCTTGATCATTAAAAATATTCCAAACTCCGCAGATGACAAACACATGTATAGTCGACAACGTAGCCACACTCCCCGATTCCATAGTGGAACTATCTCTAGAGAACACAGTGCCAAAGACAATGTACCAGCCCATAGACAAGCACATCCTCTACACCAACGAGAAGACGCTCTATAAACAGTACTCTATGGGCATAGACAAGGATGTAGGGGATTTAGACGATACGTTGGATAAATTGGAGTTGTATTGCTGTGTGAAGTGTAATAAGTCGTTTAGAAAACAGAAGCAATGCGAAGCGCATATTAAGGAGGCGCATTCTACTAAGGTGAGATTTATGGTATATTTTTATACGTGAGTGTGCATTTTATTATAGAGATGATAGAAGTGATGTGTGTGTAAAGTATTCAATGCGATATGCTGGTGTTAAATATTATTTCTTGGTTAATAAATTGATTCTAGGACAGACCAATATTCCAATAATAACAGAGGTTATCTAGATATGTTTTTATCTAATAAGTTTTTTTGCGTGCTAGAATTCATCGAATGTTTTATACACAATATCAAGTTTCTTGATAACTGGGCCGTCACTAATTGTGTCTAATAGCTATGCTTAACAACATTTAACACATTTATTTTTTCGTTATAACAAAAAAGGCTATATCACAATTTGGACAATCAATTATCTTAACAGCTAGAGGACATGGGCGAGTTCAGCGAACCCGAAGATCTAATGGAGGGCATACACGTGGCGGTCGACGACCACGACCACGATCACGACCACGACCACGACCACGAGCATGACCACGACCAGAACGACCACGACGCGGTCGAACACTACGAGGTGTTGCCGCATCTCACCGTGGATAATGGGCATGTGCATCAAGAGCATGTGCGCCATTGGTGAGTTAATCTATACTAATATTATAAAGCTGAAGAGTTTGTTTGTTTGTTTGTTTGTTTGTTTGAACGCGCTAATCTGGGGAACTACTGGTCCGATTTGAAAAATTCTTTCGGTGTTAGATAGCTCATTTATCGAGGAAGGCTATAGGCTATATACCATCACGCTACGACCAACAGGAGAGGAGCCACGGGGGTGAAACCGCGCGGAGCGGCTAGTTACTAAATATTACGGTCAAACACCAATAAAATAGCTCACAACGCGTCGTGGACATATTAAAAAGTCAACATCCCGAAATTCGTGTTATAGCTGTAATGAAAACGTTCACGACGCGTTATGACAGTCATAGAAAGGCTACATAGAGAATTCGTGTCATGCTATTTGCCCACGAAGAAAAGTCATAACGCTTTCTGAAATTTTTTTTTTCTGTATAAAGTTGTTTTAACTTTCAAAGTCTAAATTTTATTCGTGAATGTGGTGTTTACCTATCTAAAATTGTACACTTAGCTTTAAGTTTAATTTTATGTATATTTGTCAATTTGTGTAACAATTTCTGGTAAACCTTAAATAAATAAATAAATAAATTAATAAAATTAATCGGTTGACCGTAACACGACATACTGGCTTTTATAAAAATTATGTATAGTTAATTGAATGTACACATACTCGTGCATTTGTAGAAATTATTCTGGACTGATTTAAAAAATGTGTACATTTATTTTATGCGCTATATTAATGAAGAGACAACCACAATCCACCCAATCGCACACGGCATTCAATTCATTACGCAAGATTATTTATATATAAAATCTATGTAACAACTGCTTTCTGGTGAAGTGGTTCTAAGAATCTAAAATATGACCTCTTGAATTATTAAATGTTTCCCTTTTAGAGTCTGGCCAGCCAAAGCTGAACCCAGTAAAGGGCGGCAAATTTAAAAAACATGGACCTGGTAACATCGGCTTTAGTAGGAAAAAACATTTTGATACTTTTGATATTCTTAAAGGTGATCATAGTATATAGGTACATTAGGTACACAACACAGCAGGATTTAAACGTTATTAAAGCAAATGATTTGCACCGTTTTCAACAAAACTGACATCTAACTAGGCAGAAACGCCATGATGACATTCCATAGTGTGGCCGCTACAAAAAACACTGGGTTCAGCTTTGGCTGGCCAGACTCTAACAATTATGGCAATATACAGGTATTCACGCAGTAACGTCGCCAGTCCCGAGCTATGTTCGTGCGGCGGCGCCGGCTGCTGTGCTGCGTGCGCGCACGAACATCAGCGACATCTAGTTACCAAAGGTATTAGATTAAAAATCCTCCACCTACAAAATTTTGTAAAATTCCTGTTATTGCAAGAAATGTAACAGAATCCATACTTAATATTATAAATGCGAAAGTAACTCTGTCTGTCTGTCTGTTACTCAAACACGCCTAAACTACTGAACCAATTTTCATGAAATTTGGTATGGAGATATTTTGATACCCGAGAAAGGACATAAATATAGAGGTTGATTTTTTACATAAATGATAAAATTTTCTCGCAAAAATAAATGCTTTATTAAAATTCCAGCCGTTTTCAGGCTTCATCTGGTTTGATTTAAATAAAAAAGTTTATACAATAGCTCATAATACAGAAGATCTAAAACATACGACCTGTGTTTTCGGAGATGTTTCTGCCTGATATTAAATAAAAATATATTTTACAGATGAAGTAATCCAAAGGATACTAGACAGCGAAGTGCCTCAAGAACCCCCACCAATACAAGAACAACTCCCGAAAATAACGCAAGTGGTCTCCACTAGAAAAGATCAGAAGAAGAAATCGCCTCAAAGAAGATTCGAGTGTGTTCAATGCGGCCGAGTGTTTAAACATAGGAACAGTATGATGTATCATATGCTGATGCATAGTGAGAAGCAGCAGTCGTGCGATGATTGTGGAAAGAGGTTCTATACTGCGACTACGTTGAAGGTTAGTGCACTTTATGTAGAAAGAATAAGTTTCATTTTTGACTGTCATTTACACACATCAATATTATGTTGGATGGAATTTGAGCTTTATAGGTAGGGGGGTAAAGTTCAATTTTGAAATGAATGTGCAACAGTATGATGTATCATATGCTGATGCACAGTGAGAAGCAGCAGTCGTGCGATGATTGCGGAAAGAGGTTCTATACTGCGACTACGTTGAAGGTTAGTCAACTTAATATCAAGGGAATAGGGTTCATTTTTGTTTGGCTCGTAATGTGATAAGTGCAGGAATAGGTTCTA